>JBCJKF010057406.1:0-10950 GCA_039654545.1 Plocamopherus ceylonicus
CCCCCACCCCCTATCCCCCCGGGAAAATATGGTAAAGTGCAGCCCATTTGGCGCAAAATTTACCAGCCTATTGCCAGATACCCCTTTGGCACCTGGGTAGGGTGAAGCAATTGGAGTAAACGTTCTTGCTTAAGGAAAAAACACAACGATTGCTGGCAGGAATCGATTGAGCAACTGTGCCTCTAAGCATAGTCATTTAATGAGAAGACAGCGAAAGCAGGAAAATTAAGCTTTTTTTTTTTTTTTTTTTTTTTTTTTTTTTTTTTTTTTTGCACGATGAAAATGCAGATCAAGAATAAATGACAAAAATCTAAAAAAATAAAGAACCATAATTATCAGCTTCAAGCCCTTTTTAACACAACCCTTTAACCTGATTACCTTGCTTTGGTACTAAATTAGCCATATGTCTTATCTAAGATAGTTTGAACATATCAACAGAACGAATCATGAGATTAAGTTTGAATTGGGATACAATGCTAAAGCCCTAAGTAAGAGAACATGAGACTAAGAGGCAGACCTTGTAGGAAGTGGAAGGAAGATATTATATAAAGAGGCAATGAAAAAAAAAATTATATCCTTTACAGAAGAAAAGATTGGAGGAATATCATTTAAGGGACCTGAGCCCCACACACCACGAAGTAAAATAAGGCTTTTGAAAAAGAGAGAAACAAATGGAAGGTGCATTTTTGACTAATTGATGCTATGAAAGAAAAATGGATGGCATTAAGATAATCATCCACTACCCGACTAGTCCGACAACTGCTTAGGTTGACAGTCTACATGTCCTGGCAGTGATAAAATGAATATATGGGTCATCCTAATGTCATTGCTGGACAGGCGTTTTCCGTATATGGATGGGGTGGTAGGAGTAGAAAAATTTTCAAAACGCAAATGAAAGAACAATGAAAATCCTAGTCTCCTATGCGAACTCTCTGCCCACAAAATCCGCTTTGGACCCCATCTGGCCACTCATTGCCGTGAATCATGAAAAATTAGGTGATGGATGAAAAGTAATTATTGCATGGCAGTGTGCAACACATCTAAATAAGATGATGTTTTTCAATCTACATGTATAGTGCTTTCAGTGATACTAAATACAAATTTACTTTTCAAACTTTTACTTTACCTGTGTGCTGAATGATTGGAGATAAGATCTTGGGAAACTGCATTTGGCTAATGTTGTCTGAGGCAGTTTTAGCAGTGGAATTCAAAACAGCATATTGTCTCGATGTCACTGAAGGTGACTTCGATAGGCTGTCGACTGACGAAGGAAATCGAACTGTTCCACATTAAATGATGAAATGAATGAGTTAACTCAGCTGATTTAAATATGTATACCTTTGGTTCTTCAAATGAAAAATTACTAATTTTGAACAATAAAAAGGAACAAAATCCAAAAATCTTTACAGATTGATGAATAGAAAAAGGTGATAAGAATAACAATGAAAGCTATGTTATTAATACCTACATGTATTGTAAGAATAATCGTGGTATGCATTTATATAATGATTTCATAATACATCATGAGCAAATTACCAGGAGCTCTTATTGTACAATACATATACATACAATAGAAATGAAAATGTAGTACAGATATCAGATTAAGCTTCTTTTGTTAATCAGTGTATAACATGAAAGAAGTGCAAAAATATGCTCCTAATGTTACATTTCTTTTGCAATTCAATAAACATTAATTTCCAAATTCCTGCCTCAGTTCACTGGATCTGCAGCACAAAAATTGTGTAGATATTGTTTTAATCAAATTTAATAGTTTCAGTTATTTCATCGTTGAGAGTCTGGGGTGCACATTATCTTTGTGGGTGCATTATACAAGAGGATATATGGTATAATTTTGCCATAATTGACTTAAATATGTTTTCTTTCTTTCTTTTTTGCTTTTGCTTTTTAAAAATCTTCAAAAGCTTATAACTTCAGTGTTTTTAGCAATGAGTGATTTCAACTTTCATGGATGTCCAAACTATCCCAAAATATTGAAAAAAATAATTTCTCAAGTTGGTGACACAACTGTTCATTTTGGTATGGTAGATGTCTCCGTTTTGTAGACCAGTATAAATTTTAAGCAGAATAAATGCTTATGACCATATAATGCTTATGACCTGTATGACCAGACAATTGGAGAATCCCGTCTCTGATTGAACATCCGATTGTCTTCAGTTGTCTCTCTGATCGTCTTCGATTGGCTCTCCAATTGCCTCCAATTCCAGTTGTCTCTCAATTGCCTCCTGTTAACTCTACGATTGTCTCCGCTTGCTTCCGTCTTTCCTCCCTTCCTCCCTATCTAAAATTGACTGAATGTCTGTCTGTCTCTATGTGAGCCTGTCTCAAAAGGTCGTACCCAAAATGGGACAACATGCCTAAAAATTAAAATTGTGTTGAAATAGGTCCCATTAGTGTTTCTACATCCCATAATATGTATATTTTCATAATTTATATAGGGCAAGATAGTCTTGCAGTAAATAAACTAGAAAATTGAATGTTTTATGACCATACTTGGAACGTGTCAATCATTATGTGGACAAAGTTAACATGTCAAAAAAACCCTTAAAATTAAACATTCAGAACAAAAACAATTTTAAAACATCAATGCACACTAAACAGTCAATAGATGAGCAGGAGGGAGTCAGTTTAGGAAAGTAAAGACAGTAAATCTGGCGAACACACTTTGTCAGCATAACAATTGACACCAAGCAAAACACTATTGTTTCAACAACAACAAGAAAAACAAGATCATTAGGTTAAAAAGCAATTGCATTTATTAATAATAACAACATTCATTTCATATAACATTATTGAGGCACACAACACTAAACTCGCAAAGTTATCATTAAACATGTGTCAATCATTATTGGACAAAGTGTTGATTGTTACATGACAAAGCAAAAATTAAAATAACAATAAAAATCAAGATACTACAATCAAAATAAAATGATCTTATTGTTCATGGGACTATTTGACCATCTTTGATGCTCCAATGGTATTCTTTAATCAATATAAACATCTTTGTTGTAAAAATCAGTGATGATCATTATTGGACAAAGTGACGATCATTACATGACAAAACATCATAGATTAAAAGGGTTTGAATTCAAAGTTCAACAAGCTGTACTCAGCTTCAGTCATAATCTAAAATAAAAAATAGAATTACTAGTATACCATTTTAATGATGCTATTTTGTAGGAAGCCATTGAAACCAAATATTCATAGTAAATGGTAGCGATCATTACTGGACAAAGTGTTGATCATTACAGGACAATAATATGATACAGAAATCTTAATTCAGAGAATAACATACTGCATTCAGGTAAAGTCATAATTAAAAATCAAACAAATAGCACATTGTGCCATTTTAAGAATGCTGTACTGTAGGAAGCCATTGAAAAAACAAAATATTCAAAGTAAATGGTGGTGATCATTACTGGACTAAGCGACGATCATTACATGACAAAAATATAGTAAAGAAATCTCAATTCAGAGAAAAAACATGCTGTGCTCAGCTTAAGTCATAATATAAAATCTAATAAACCACCTAGTCTCCCATTGTAATAATCCTTTCTTTCAGGAAGCAATTGAAAAACTAACACATTCAATGTAAATGGTGGTGAACATTATTGGACAAAGAGACCATCATTGCACGACAAAGGATCAGAATGAAATCTAATCCAGAGATTAACCATTGTTCATTTACAAACCAGTTCAGTTAGCTTTATTAAGCTAGTCATAATTTAAACCTCTAAAACACCAGTTCTTTTTCCTGGGGTTCATTGATAAACTAAAATGTTTGATTTAAATGGTGATGATCAATACAGAAATATGTCATGGTTCAATTTTGAATTGAAATTGTTGAGACAGTTGTAAGAGGCATTAAGGGAACAACATGATTTGCTGCCCAATGTTCAGAGGATAGACTTGTGTCATTCCTAGTTGACGTCCAGAGAATTAACAAGGCCTGCGTTGTGACTGGATCTCTAGGCAATACGGTTCTGTCATAAAATCTTTTATAGCAATCAGCTGCTTTAGAGACAGAAGGGTACACAGAAAACACTGGTGCACAGAAGACATTTGCTGCAGCCATGATCTGCCACATACCCATATAAATTGAAAGCTTAGCAACCTCAATAGTCTCAAGTTGGAAGACGCGTTCTGTCTCCATGCCATAAAAGTCAGACAGCTGACAAAGGAAATTCAGTTCACTCTCATCAATTGAGAGATAATGATTTTCATTGATGACCAGTTCAATCACAATCCTACACCTAACTTCAGAGTGATGATCCTGGTCACCAAACACCAGCAAGCTCAGGCCTCTGTTGAAACAGGAAAAACATAATCCATACCATCAGGTAGGAAACTGAGAGAGTCGGAATCGACTGCACCAACATCAAATACACACTTTGGGGTGATAAGAGGGAGAGGATAAAGATTCAAGGAGGGGCTGATGGCTGCCACAGTTTCTTTCAAAGCCTGATATGTTTTGCAGGCTGAAAATTGCCTTTGCAACTGGGAAAAAAAAGTTTCCCTCTCACAGGGTGAAGAAGCAGGGGGAACCTCTATAAAGCCCTCATTCAAAATATCACATTCCTCCACTTCATGGGCTTCATGATCATCAAATACTTCTTCACTTGATGAACTGTCAGTGTCAGGAATCGCATGCTTAATTTTTGTTGTCTCCCATAGCTTCACAAATTGTTTGTTAAGGCATGCATCTTCATTTTTGTCGAGGCAAGCTGAACAGAAACAAGAAAAATTTCTGGATTGGATTACATCTCTTCTGACCCTCCTGATGCTATGAATTTTTCGGGTGCCTGGCACAGTCATTAGTTCAGAAGATTCAACTGTCCTGTTTATAGATTGCTCTTCTAGGAGGAAAAACAATCTCCTGGTGTGGCAACATGTCCCAGTGACTTCCATTTGGGGAATGACATATGTGCTCGTGCAGTGATGATACATGTCTGCTGCATTCCTTATTGATGCTTGCCGTGACAGAATATCTCTCTCAACGGCTTTCTTGATGACCCCACCACAGGCATCACAAGGTCCTTTGCCATGTCTTGACCCAAAAAAGGCTCTTTCAATGGTCACAGAAGCCTTCATGTCAGATAAATAGTGGAAGGGCAGCTTGCTCTTATATTGAGCTGCACACCCATCACTAAATATCACGACTTGAGTAAGAGCATTAGTTCTATGTTGCATATGCTCTATTGTCTGATTTAGGATGGCCTGAGCCATTGCAGCATCATGCCGCAAGTCATCTGACAAGAAAATCAGATATTCTGTCACAATGTCAGAGCAATGTGGTCAGGCGTAGAACGTCACAGATGGGTGTACTGTTATCTGCGTGAATCCGTATTTGGCAGACTGCACCTCATCTTGTGGCCTACAAGTAAAATTCTCTGCAAGGTCAAGTACTGCCATCCCCAGTGATTTGCGGCTGCTGATGACAGACTTGCAGAGTTTATATTGTGCATATTGCCACCTAAAAACAAACAGGTGCAATGAAAATGTGTGCAAGTCCTTCAAAAGGGCATCACACAATACCTCCAAAGAGGTAGTTCTTTCCACACGTTCAGGGCCCTTTGATTTGCAGTTCCCCCTCTGCACTGCCTCCCATTGCTCCCACACCACATTTGTGTTTAAAAGGCCCTCCCCCAATTGGTTATAAATCCTATCTTTGACTTGAGAAATGCCGCAGTTACTGCATTCTCTAAAAAAACATGTCAAGTGGACATGTTGGCAAAGAGACATTTCAGAGAAGCTATCCCTACCATCAAGAATGTTGTTTAAATATTTATTCAAAACATTGAGTTTTAGATCAATACCAACACAAATCTCACAAAGGCAAGAAATGTGCTTTTGCTTAGAAGAAGTCAGAATATGTTTAGGAATATGTCTATAGAATGTTGACTGGGACATCTTCTTTGACAGACTAATTTCAGTGTATTCTTTGTGCAGCTGTCTAACAGGTTTCGGTAAAAAAAATTTTTGAGTCAGTGTCTTCTTGCTGACTGATTTTTTCCCAGGAAGATGAATGTTGACATCTTCAAGAAATTCCTGAAGGTCAGACACCTGCTTACTCTTCTCCTGATTGTAGGTCCCCACAGGCTTTCCCGAATCCTCCCCTGTTACCACATCAAGCAATAATTTTTTCGCAGCCAACGATTTTTTACTTCTTTTTGGCTTTAATTTGTCTATCTCACTTAAAACTTTGCCGCTTGGAGTATCCAGATGACTGGTATTAGACTGGGCCATCCTTCTTGAGGTATTAGTGCCAAAAGACTTAAAAAGTTTTTCCAATAAATGAGGCTTTAATTTAGAAATTGCCTTTTTCACTCTGTAAAGAGCCTTCCTATCCCCCTCTTTACTGATGGCTTTTACCCTTCGTCCATCAACATGGTTGTCTCTTGGTGGGGCATATTCAGAATTTGACGCCACTTGACGAGCAATAATCTTGGGCAGAATTACTGCGGGCACTGGCATGTCGATCCCTGTGGGTGTTGAGGTCACATCCATTGAGGGTTGGCTTGGTAACAATCCCATGCTGGTGGGCATATCACATGGCTTCTCAGTGACATCAGGTGCATCTATTTTGACAATGACAGAAAACAAAAAAGGAGAAAAATCCAAAAATTAGTACCCCTATTTTCTCTTGTATTAGGATACCTTTCCATTAATTTCAGACTCTAAATTACAATGTCCTACAACTCATTAACTTTGAATTATATATATATATGCATTATTTCTAATGTGTGCCCTAAGATACATTTCTTGAACAACAGCCTTTCCTTTGTAAGCACAAATATAATATATACTAGGCTTTAAACTTGAAATGGCCGTTTCACCCAGTAAAGAGCGTTCCTGCTCCTTCCTTACAAACAGCAGAAGGTTTTCCCATGGCTTATAACTTATTTTATTCTTAAAACTAAAGGTCAAGTCAAACACTCACCATAAAAGCTCCCTGGTAAAGGTTCTTGACAGGCAATGTTTTCGGACAGAGTTCCTGTATGAGGCGTTGCCAGGTCAGTCACTGTGGCTGCTGAGGTGTCATCGCTCGGGCGCCGGCTTGACAATTCTGTATCGGTAACGGTGGGCCGAATACATGGGGTCTGAGTCTGAATGACATCAGGTGCATCTATTTTGACAATGACAGGAAACAAAAAGGGAAAAATAAAAAATAATTCCTTATATCCTTTTTAAAAATCTTGAACTATAGAGACACGATATCTTTTATACTAAAAAGTAAAAATAAACTATTTACTGGTAAACAAAGTCTACTCATATTAAAAGATAACTGATTTGTTCCCAAAGCATACATCTCTTTCATTTTAGATGTGGGGCCTTCTATTGTTATTATTTCTAATATGTGCATCTCTTAATCAATTAACAGCCTTTTCTGCCAAGGTTCGAATTCAACACTGATTTTCAACAATTCACTCTGGTGATGAACAGGTACCGACACCGAAAGTGTTGGGAAAAGTTTCCTGCGACAATCTTGCCTCTCCTCTCGGAGTTGGCTATGTTGTTCCTTCCGCTTAACATCAAAGAAACCGAGATAAGCTCAGGTTCTGTGGACCCTTGTGGCTCGAAAGGAACGTACTAATTTGAATCTTTCAAAATAATTAGTATAGTAGTAGTACCTTTGTGGTTATGTGTCGCCTTGTTTTCGTGATACCAAGCTCTTGCCCGCTCTCGGTTTCTTCGTTTCTTTTGACTGCTCCACTTGTCACTTTCATCCTTTTTGTATTTTCTCCACTTTGCTCTTTGGGCTTCAATTGCCGCAGATTGCTCTTGTTGTTGCCGGCGAGTTGTAACAGTAACAGGCATCACATTGTCCAAACTTCCTGTAATTGTTGTTGCTGTCTTAAGAGCTTTCTGTCTGTCTCTGTTGAGTATAAAAAGTATTACAAAATTTAGTTACCACACAGACAAAAGTAGTCTAACGTATTCCTCGTCCTTGCTGGGACAAAGAATTTCAGATGAGGAATCTGTGATACTGAGACAAAAAAATATGACACATAGAATGAATGGGCGCCACATTTCATGAGGCAGATGGACAATAGATTCAAGTGCATTTGCCTGTCTGAGTGAAACCATCACATCAAAGTTCTGTTATCCATATTTGTGTAAATAAAAATGTACAGAGAGAATGTTAAAACCTTTCACTAGTCCACTTGAAGACACAAAATTTAATAAATTCACATTTTGAGACGAATGTTCCAAAAAAAAAAAAAAATCAGACTTGTGAAAATAAAAGAGGGAAAAAAAAAACTACCTGTACTTCTGCTGTCTCGCTTTGTTTAACTCGCGTCTCCTCTGTTGCTCCTCAGGGGTTAAAACCTTGCTCCTATTAGATCTATTCCGCTCCAAATATTTCAATCTGTATAGTTCTGCTTTCACAGGATACTCTTTCAGTCTTTCACGATAATCTTTAGACTTCTCTGCATTGCTTTTGCGAACCTTTTTTGACTTACTGCTAGATGGCTTAAGTAGACGTACTCTTAGACCTGTGAAAAAAAAGGAAATTGAGTTTCAGAAGGATCTAAATCTAATATTGAATCTATCTATAACATAATATAATTTATAATATGGCTAAAATCAAGCCACACAGGAGGCAACTGCAATTTACTTAATTCTATCTTTCTGATTTAAAGACCTACTATTATTAAATAGTAAATAGGCAAATCTATAATGACTAAAATCTAGAAATATGTTAACTATTGCTAGTGAATATCAGCTTAAAAAAAACAACAAACAAGCAAAGTCAGGATAAGCTCAGAATTGATCATGACAAAAGTAACTCTTTTGTCAGGCTGCATAATGTGACGATCGCCACATGTAACTCAAAATTTACATTGTTAAATTGCATTAGATCCATCAAATTTAGAAAATAGTCTTATCCTTCAACTGAAAAGGCTTACAGAATCCTAAACATACATTTAATTGCCATAATAATGTTAAATAGTAGGTAGAGGTGACGATGGTTATGATGACTCGATGTCTATCGTTTTAGAGCCATGCTCTTCTTTGTCATCAGTGAGATAGTAACGATTGATACCAATTCTATAATTCTCATATACGCAATATAATAAACCAGTAAAGCTGAACGCTACATTAAGCAATTAGATGAATTATATACAATGAAAACGTTAAATGAAATAAATAAAGTCAAAAGAAGTAAATATTAGAAAAGTCAAATAGCGATCGTAACACTGACAAAATCGATTTTCTTGTCAACTCTTCAACACAAGGCCATTCCTTGTCCAACTTAACAACGATGGACATAAATTAGCTTTAGTAGCCTTTAAATTACTTGATTGTATTCGTAAATAACGTTGCTCACTTCAAATCAATCCAATTAAAATCAAAACATCGTTTTTCTGAATCGATCGTTATGATGAAGCGATCGTTATTTCTATAAATCACCTGACAAAAAAAATTGAACTTACCTTCTCGCCTGGGCGCTGCCATCTTTCCTCCAAAAGTGAATCTCGTAGAGAGATGGGATACCGCGTGAACAAAAAATGAAGTCGGAACATATGTGAAACGAAATTTAGTTTCGAATTCTGCCGGTGAAACGATCGTTACGAACTGACAAAATTTTACTTACCATCAACAAAACCCCACTGAACGTAACATTTTTGGTTTAAATGTCTTGTAGTAGCGTCAACACAAAGAACTTTGATATGTACGTCCTTTACTTGTGTTCCTTCATTGCTGAGTGACGTCATGAGTTGCAGGCGATGGTTTAAAATAATTACTCGATTTGACAAAGTGCGTAACGATCGTTTTGGTGTTTTTCTTTCTGTCAAAATTAATACCTATAATGCTTAGATATCACTGCCCACCACATGAAATCAAAGATTCATGATCAAAGATTAATTCCAGAGAAAAATTTCTAATATATTTATCTTTTAAACTTCATTTTACAAAAACTTAGTTTCAGTCACTCGAATGTCCCAGTGTACGGTATAGAGAAAGTAACTCTCCTGGAGTTTGAATTTTAAACAACACAAACACAAGTCAAAGGATGGGTTCAATTCTTTCTTATGTATCTTTTCAACTCCATCCAGACACAATCATACCATGAGCATGGTAGATTTTACACAAAAATATTAAGAAAACGTCTCTTTATTCATGTCACCTCGCAAAGTCTCACCTTTTGAGACAGGCTCATGTCTCTCTCGATTGATCGATCGATTGATCGATCTCTCTCTCTCTCTCATAGTTAGTTTCCAATAGCTAGATACCTTTTTTGTGCATTGCAAATGATAGCATTTTGTCATCCTTAAATGAACTCTCATTCTTGAAATTTGCTGATTGCTCAGATATTTTTTTGCTGTTATCTGGCTGTGTTTTCTTCATAGACATCTTAAAAATAAGAAGAGAAAACAGACATTGAAAGTATGAAATTATACTATCATACAATAAATGTATTGAAAATATATAACAATGACCTAGATGAATGAAGTATAATTAAAAAAAAATGTTTTTAAAAGACATGCAGTGGAGCATGGAGTACACAATAAGCAAAAGTGTGAAGGAGAAATTAAAGGATGACACAGAGTGCTTACAACAAACGTGAATAAAAATAAATAAAAAATTGACAAAAACTAAGGTACAAAGATTAAATCATTTTAAACATCTATTGAATTATTTGTCTTTCCTTTGAAAGACTTAAAATGCTTTAGGTGGGGTTGGGGAGTCCTGAGGGTTGTTTTTCTTTTGTATTTATAATTGTCACTTTCATATTTTCAGGATGTCTGCCAAATCTACCCAAAAATTCTCCAGGGCTACTAGAAAATTCTCCAGGGCCCCTAAAACGACCGGCCGGGGTCCAGGGGCAGCGCCCTGGCGGGAGGGTCCAGAGGGGGCGGCGCCCCCCCCCCCCCAGCCAAAAACAATTTTTCGCCACTTTGAGGGGGCAATTTTCGCCTCTCC
>JBCJKF010057628.1:0-10948 GCA_039654545.1 Plocamopherus ceylonicus
GGAGGTTTTTTTTTTTTTCTTTTTTTTTTTTTCTTTTTTAATCTATTGTTTTTTAAATATTATTTTTTTTTTTTTTATTTCTTTATTTTTTATGGATTTCGTTCATAGCTATGCTTTTATCTCGTGCCAGACATAGCTTAAATTGCACAGGCATTTTGTTCAATATCAATTTATCTAAATTCACTTCAGTCTTGATAAAATATTAAATATTGTACATATCATCACCGTTAATTTATACAGATTTGATAAGCGAACTCCATAACCAGCCGTTTTTTCAAACAGCAAAAAATAAATAAATAAATAAATAAATAATTTGTAGGGTCTAATGTTGTCTAAACCATATGGTCAAGGTTCATTAAAATCTAATAGACGGTTTCAAAGAAATAGGTAGAAATGTTCACGCATGTCTCGTGATAAACTATAAGATAAAGGGGCTCCTTGATGAAACCGAGCAGAATGGCGTCTGAATGAGGAAAGGAGTTCAATGGGCTTGTAACAATCCATGCCCTGACCTTTTTGGTCCTTACTTTCCTTTTTCAATGTCAGTATGAAGATTTAAACTCATCTCTTTTTTCTCTTTGTACTTCTATTTCAGAACTGCCATCAATGGATGCATTGTTTGCTGTATCCAGAATCAGTGTTAATATCAATGAACTAAAGAGGCTGAAACTGAAATATTCTTCTTCGATCGATTTTTATTAGTAATATAATTCCATCCGAAAAGCCGATAGGAAGAACTTCTTTACTGAAAGCAGCCAAAATCATCGTGTGATGAAAGCATTTTTTACTCGCAAAAGTCGCATAGCCTGTTTTGGATGAGGACAGCAGCTCTTTTTACAGCAAGATCTACCAAGATGATAAAGGGAAGACTGAATAATACTCTATAGGCATTTCCATAGTTCGAATTGAAAGCAAGACGATATTACAAATAGTCCCATCAGCCAAGGTTCAAGCCAGACCTCATACTGCAAGATAAAAGACATTTTTAACCCAGCCAACGGTACCGCCAATACTGGCCACAAGACCCCATTAAAATAAGAGATGTAGACTGGTACGTCCCACAACATAAAAAGGGGACAAAAAGATCCCGGAAGATTGAGAAGAACGCAGACGTTAAATGATTAACGGGTCAGAGGTCTATATTGGAACAATCAATCATAAGATTAGGCCGCACTCGTCTTGTTTTGTAATGGGATTCGTTTGAGGTCACCGTAGCATTCTGGCAAGGGATGACGCGGAGTAATACAATGCTCTACACAATTGTCTAGCCCAGGCTGGTTAATATTACTGATATTGCGTACCGTACAGACCTTCTTGGTGCCTTGTTTTCTCTAAATAGCAATTAAATCATAGCACAGCTCTCCTATGATTTTGGAAAAACAAGATATTTCAGGGAATTGAATATAATGAATTGAATAGTGTTATTATCATTAGGAATATTAATATTGTCATTATTATTACTATTTATTATTTAAATTATTATTTTATTATTATTAGTAGTCGTATCATCATCACCATCATCATCATCATCATCATCATGATCATGATCATCATCATCATCATCATCATCATCATCATCATCATCATCATCAGCATCATCATCAGCATCATCATTATTATTGTTATTACATGTATTGTTATTATTATTATGTTTATTATTATCATTATTATTATTATTATTATTATTATTATTATTATTATTATTATTATTTCGTTGCCAAGATATTATCTTCCAGACTATTGCCTGGCCTTTGCGATTATATACGTATTACACAATACATGTGCAAGGACGTTCTTCAGATCTTATTTTCTCGGACATATAATCAATTCGTACTTTGACCATAATTGTAAGAAAATAACAAGATGTCTCACAGAACAAAACATGAAAGTCGCTGCATCGTTTGTGGGCAATTTACATTCTTTGTTTATGTGTCTTCGCTGTCTTCGCAACAACGGTGTAACCTTTGTTGGTATATTGCCCATTTCATCGAAATAACGTTTTCTGGCGTTTTTTTATAACTCTTATTTTCATTAAACCAATAAGTTGGGTACCACCTACTTAATTACACGAATGACAAGATGCCCAAGAAACGGAACACAACAAGAATGAAAGAATATTAAAAAAGATTGACCGGTCTAGTCAACTACCAATAATTTTGTTACAATGTCTCTGTATCATAATGGATAATACTCTGATATCGAGGGGCGAAACAAAGTAAACTATGCAGAAATACCGAACACAAAACAAAATTATTTCATTATATGATATAAAAATTCATAAACGTCATTTATTCATGTTTAGTCGGTTAAACTTTTCCTGCATTTTTATCGCATTTCGATTTGACAAACCCCGCCAAGACTAGACACTTAGTTATGAATAATTAATCCAACTTATGCATTGTTTCAGTATTGAACCATGTTATGTCGGTTCTCATATTAAATATCGACACAAAGTACCATCAAAGGCCTGGCATTATATGCTTTGCACTATACAGAATAAGGACTATTGGAGTAGACTATATATACAGAGGAATTGAGTTAATGAGTAAAAGAAACAAATAAGAATGGAATTAATGCCGAAAATAGAACAAACACAAAGCTAATGAATGGCATAAGGAACGGCGAAAGAAGTAATATTGACAGCATACATAGAGCAATTATTTAAATGCGTTCTGGCATGATCTTTCATTTAGGTTTACTAAGGGCGGGTGGCAGGGAGCTTTGGGAAAGGAAAAGGGGCGGGACAGGTGTTCTGATGAAATTGACGGTTAAGGAAAGGGGTGAGGGGCGAGTTGGTGATTTGGCGAGTTTTCATCCAGAACCAAGAAGCGAGAATGCTGGGGCTGTAACATGAAGAGGACTTCTGTCTAAATATTTCTATGATGGGTATATCAGGATATGATCATACCAATTATGCAAACAATTTTACAGTAATCGGTAGCGGCGTCCGTCATTGTCCGTATTCATTCTTGAAGAAATGATGCATCGATACACGACGCATGTTAGACAAAACAAAAATCTGATCTCACGGCTCTAAGACGTCGGAGGTGGGGGGGGGGGCGTTGAGAGTGGAGGGGGGGGGGCAGAGAAAGACAGAGACAGACAGACAGACAGACAGGCAGGCATGCAGACAGCAGGCAGACAGACATATAGACAGCCAGAGAGACAGAGTGACAGAGGGGGTGGGGGGCGTAGAGAATAGAAAAGAGAGAAGTAAACGTAGTACCGTACGTCATGTTTTTACAATGTATGGGGGAATGAATGCTGAACAGCAGTCTCTAGCTCCGTATCCATCTGCTCCTTTCACTTCACGTACTTATCTGGACTGGTTATGAGATTTATAAGATATAATGTATAATATGTATATTATTATTTTTGATCATTGATACGATACAGATGTGTCAAGACTTTTTTTCACCAACCATATACAGCCATAATGCATACGTGTGATTGGGGACCGAATACTGAAATGTCTCTTGGTGGCAGGGTATACACATATTAGTGTACTTGCCCAATTGAAAGTTTGCCTAGTTCGTCAAATAAAAAAGTGACGCTGCTGGGAATAGGATTGTTAGTATTCGACAATTGTCGCACGTTAGAGGCACTTAAAGTAATTAGCTTTCCATTACTGTCACAAAATCACGAGCCATTTTAATTACATTACGGTGTGAGGCCGTTTGAGTGCATCCCGTGAGCACACAAATCTTTGTTCTAGAGCTGGGCATTTCTGGCAAAACCAGTTTATATTATTTATAAGAAATATACGAAAGTGTTCATTCTGTGAGGGGGTATGTAGCAATACGGAATAGTTTGCAAGAAACGGTTGTGGCATCGGAAAGTACCTCAACATTAAAACGGAAACTAGATGGTAACGGGAAACATTAGAAAGAATATAAAAGCTACAAGGAAATGTTCAAACCAAGGCACACCCCATAAATACTAGATTCAATTGGTGAAGATAAAGGAATGGTAATACATGTTCATTAGACCGTCTACCATAACCAGATTTGTGAGTATTTGTGAGCATCTTTGATTAAAATAAATCTTGCACCCATCTATGTTGTAAATGCATCCACCTTGATAAAGATGTACAGTTTCTTTTGTGCATGAAAGGACAAACACAACTAACGGCAATACTCTAAATCAAAGATCAGCAAGATAGCTCATGATAGGTGAACATTAGGAAGTTTTGTTAGATGGCATATTAAGTTTAGGCAGTTCAATGAAGATAAGAATTACTGAATAAGGAAAATCAATTTTATTTCCGAAGGCAGGTCGAGTTCTGTACGCCGTATGGTTTAATTAAGTGTTCAAGAGTGGTATGCAAGCCGTCTTTAAAGAAGTCCTTAATTCTTTTGATGAAAACTGCTGTGGTGGAAAACCTGACCTCTTCATTCTTTTTTCCGATTTTTATTCTATATTTTATGCTCTATTGTATTCTTTATCACAGGGGTTGAACATTTCTTCGCTATAATTAACATGACGGACTTAAAGGTGAAAAAATATCTAACGGGAATTGAAATTGGCAAAATTTATTAGTTGAAAGGTCACGACTAGCTCGGTTGTTGTTGTTTTTTAAAGAACCGTAATAAAACATTTATAACTATGACAGATATTATGATATATTAAATTTAAATGTCCTCCAAGACCGGAGTGAGAATTTGATTTATAAAATCCAATATCTGTTTTATGTCTTTTCACGGGATGGTGAAGACGTTAAATTTGATAAAGATTTAATTAAAACGTTAATTAGAACAAGGTGTCGTCGGTAGCCTATGGTTGATTTGTTGGGTTTTATCAAATTACGAGTATTAAAGTTAACGCGGATGATGGGAAAGTTATATAACAAAATCTAATGGATTTAATCTAATCATCAACCAGAAAAAAACATATAAACCTTTCTTTTCATTTGACACCATCTTTTATCGAAAGTCTCTACACACAAATCAACAATATCTTCGGGAGAGAAGCAGTGAAACATTACAGTAAGTTTTCAAAAGATGCATACCATCAAATTCTTTTAAGACTATTACAAGTGGGGTTCCTCAAGGTAGTGTCTAAGGTCCTTTTTATTATATTTATTAAGGATTTGCCTAATATTGTGTCATCATCTAAATGCAAATTGCTTGCGGATGATGCGAAATTATATGCTCATCCAAAGTAATACCAAAACATACAAAATGGTATTATTTCTCTGATGAATGTCAACTTTTTTCAAAATTTTTAAATTTAAAACACTTCATATGGGGGAAAAACAATCCACGGCATGTCTGCTGTGCTTCAATGTCTGACCATATCGAAGTTACCGATTCAGAGAAAGACGTTGGTGTTACCTTCGATCGTAATTTGATTTTTGACGTACATATTAATAATTGTATCGATAGAGCCGCTAGGATATTGGGTATAATTTCAAGAAACTTTGTCAACCTTGATAGGAAATGGTTCTCTCCCTTTATAAAACCCTTATTCGATCTATTCTCGAGTTTGGTAACTATAATTATGGATTCCAATTTGTAGGCGTCAGTCAAATTCATTTGAGAATGTACAAATACGTGGTACAAAGTTGATACCGTGAATGTACGACATGCCTTGTGGGGAAAGACTTCGTCATCTCGACCTGCCAAGTCTTAAATACAGACGTTTAAGGGGAGATTTAATTCGGCTATTTAATTTATCTCATAATGCTGATAAATCGGAAGCTTCTAGGTTTTTCAATTACTAAAGTTACTTGTACGAGGGTGATCGATATAAGATTAACATGGTATTGAAAACGGAGGACCAAAGGTTTGCTCAATACGTTTATTAACAAAAACGCACACACTTTATATATACAACAATCCGATGGTTGAAGGTAAATAATGCCGGCAACACATGGTAAAATACGAGTACAATACACTTACTGGACAAAATTCTTTTATTCACAGAACAGTGAATACTTGGAATAGTCTTAGATTCGATCAATGGTTTTAGGGTATCTATTGATAAAGTATTACGAGTAAGACATCTGAGATTCATTTATGATTGAATTTATAATTGTAATTTAATGCTTATGCATTTGATATGATATGATATGATAAATACGAAATAATTCAAGTCTCAGCTTTTTTATATAATAGGAAAATCAAAAGTAGCTCAAAGGCAATAAAACACAAAACATTAATCACAAATGATTTATCTTAAAGTGATCAATGACAGGTAGGAAATACAGATTTCTACTTATTTCAAGATCTTTTGAAAAAACTCTCCATTGATCAAAACTGGCTTCTTGACATCGTACAACGTAAGTTTAGATTCAATAAGAAATTGCCGCTCAACGCTCATGAAGCCATCACCGTCACACTCCAAATGCAAACCATTTTGAATAACAAACAGCGTGCATACCAAATGTACAACAAAATAGTCTCTCTATATTGTAAGTCAACATTAAGGAGGACTTTGGACGAAAAAATTCTTTTGGTTGAGAAAAGCTGGACATTATGAACGTGTCTCATTTAAAGTACATGCAATCATTAAAAAATGTACCTAATATTCTCCATCCGACCCACCCCTGTTCTATCTGACCTTAAGATATTATCATCATCATCATTGTCATTATTATTATTATTATTATTATTATTATTATTTTTATTATTATTATTATTATTATTATTTTTATTATTATTATTATTATTATTATTATTATTAATAATAATAATAATAATAATAATAATAATAACAATATATTATTATTATTATTATCATTATTTTTATATTATTATTATTATTATTATTATTATTATTATTATTATTATTATTATTATTAGTGGTCACAGTAGCACAGTCGGTTGTGCGTTGGGCTACAACCAAAAGGTTGGTGGTTCGAAACCCGTCAGGGGCATTGTGATTTAACCCTTGGGCAAGGCTTTTTACACTGCTTGCCTCCGTTTGCGGCGCTGCTCTGCGGCTGACGCTCGGTTTTCGGTTAAAAAAACAAACCAAATGACAAATTTCCCTTCGCGGATGAATTAGTGGAATTTTTTATTATTATTATTACTTTTGTTATTATTATTATTATCATTATTATTATTATTATCATTATTATTATTATTATTATTATCATTATTATCATTGTTTTCATTATTAGTGTTGTTGTTACTTATCATTGTTGTTGTTGTTATGATGATGATGATGATGATGCTTTTTATTATTATTATTTTTAGTATTATTATTATCATCATTATCATTATTGTTATTATAATAATGATTATTATTATTATTATTATCATCATTATTTTTATTTTTACCATCGTCGTCATCATCGTGGTTGTTATTATTAGTGATCTTTTATAATTGACGTTAGTCTTGGTACATTGTATAAGGTAAATAATCATTAGGCATTTTCCTTTATCTGTGAAAAATGAAAGTCAACATTGTGATAATGGATTAAAAAAAATTGTTGTTGTTTGTTTGTTGATTTCTTGTTGCTTTCTGTATGAAACAGAACACATTGAAACAAGCATAAACCATTCAAATACATCTTCTAGTAATGGCTCATCATTTCATAATTGCTAAAGACATTGCCACCTATCATTAAAATTATATGTAATGGTGACCTCTTTCTCACATTATGGTGGAGACTAACGGTATCATTCGGTCAATATATTCACGAATCAATGTTCTGTCTGAGAGAGAAGTGTTGCTAGATTTAGCTGGATAATAAGTGTGTCTGGAGCCAAGGTGGGTGTATCATTGACATTCACGGCTACGCTGCTGAGCGACAAAATTACGAGTATTTACCTGTGATTCCGGTAAAAATGGTAAAAATAGTCTACTGTCCCTGACACCAAGCCTTCTATGTAATGGCACCCGCAAGAAGAAAGGCCTCGATGGCTGGATGGGCATTATCCATAGCTGGGTGGGCATTATCCTGGTGGTCGATGCGGTGTAGTGTGTCCGCCAATATTTACACACGGTCTCTTCCTCCACACTTTTGTGTCTGTGCTAACACCGGGGTCCCCTAGTTGATAGATTGCTTTTCCATAATTGTTATACTTGCCCTTTAAGAAGCCCACTCGATATTATACGCCTCATAAAAGCCTTTTTGTCACAGTAGTACGGAATGCAAAGTTATCGCTCTGGATTAGGCTTTAGGATGAGTGTCATCGAAGAAATTACTTTCACGTCATGAAATTAATGTTCTCGCTGAGTTTGATGGCAGAGGTAAACAAGGAGACAAAGATAAAGAATGGGCAAGACCATGGTAGGATTTATATATTTGTGTATGTGTCGGCACAAGGAGCATCCGAACCTTCAGATTGCAGATCCACGACTCGAGATCTAAAATCGGCAACCCAAGATCTAAAATTGGAAATATTAGTTCCAAAATTCGAGATTTATGACTTTTTAAAAATTCAACCAAACCTCAAAGTTCTGTATTCAAGATTCAATATTCGAGATGTAGGATCCTTAAAACGGCACACAAAATTAACAAATTTAACAAGCACACTGCTTAAGATGTACATAATACAAACAGTGAGAAAGATGAGAATAGTGCACAGAACAACGACTCCCACACCCCCTCATCCCAATCCCCACATCCCATAAATAATATGCGTTAAAGGTTGCCGTAATGATTCTAATTTACCATCCGATATTCACCTCCAATTTGCTGTCCCGCCTCTCTTCCTGCTACACTCCCACGTTTACACGGTAAAGGGTAAAAAGTACATGGCTAATATCCTAAACCTCTGACACAAATTCCTAACTTATACGTACAGAAGTAGTGGAGTAATTGCTGAGTTCTGACAAATGAACCATTGTCTTCTTTGGTCAACACCAACAACTACGGGTAGAAGTGAAGACGGACAAAACATGATGCTAGCGGCGATTAGCAAAACTTTCACCAAAAATATGATGCAGAAATATAACATTAACACGAATTGCAAATTTGAAAGAAATAACTAAAATTCATCATTAACTGGTTTACAGTGCACGAATACGAAGCATCTGCACTTAAATTAGATTACATAAAATTTTAAGGGAAAAGCATCGCAAATCCTGGAAGCCGTCTTGTTAAAAGTCGGCAACAACTGTTACGTCTTTTTTTCAACTCGTTACTTTCGTCTTACGCCCATTCCCCCACTCGATCAAAAAGTGCTAAAATTCATATCCATACTTTTTTAGGCTATTACTGCCAAAAGTATTGTTATCGTAATTGTTAATTTTATGTTGCTTGCAGTATTATGTTTTGGGCACATTATTGCTCTGGGTAAGCCACCGGCTTCGTTGACGGCTAGCGGTCTTAATCCTGAGCTACGGTCCAGGACTGCTCTGTTAGTCGATAGAGGTTCATCAGTCTCTGTGCAGAAGTCGAGAGTTGCGAAGTTGGAACCCTTACTCCTCATCTATGACTGCGGTCTTGTTTTGCAAGCGAGGATACAAAGTTTACCTTTTGGGATAACCGCCACAGTGGTACCCTAGGAGCATTAAAATTAACAGTGTCGCCTAGTGTGATAGGTGATCTAGCGGCATTCTTTGTAGGTCATTTAATTGAGACTGGATGTTAGGGGCTCTGCGTTGTCTTCCTAACGAAGATTAAGATTATGTTTTAAACGTTGAAGTGGCCGAGACGAAGCACGTAAAGAAAGTTAAAAGACAGCAAATTCTTTAAAAAGATAGTTGTTATCCTTACTTTGATAATTGCTTGTGCATGTCTTGGACCCATAAGAAATGAACATGTGGATAATGTTACTTTCTGTCGTATCTCTTTGTACAGAGAAATACTTGGTATTCGATGCGATATGTTATTTAGTTTCTTATTGTGTCTTTTTACTTTCTTTTTCTTTTTTTTCTTCTTTTGTTCTTTTTTGCCTTTATTATAAAAAACACAAGAAGTTACCCGAGATCAACATAAAAGTCATCACCAATCATCCAACAAATGAATCAATCAATTAATGAATAAATCAAACATTTTCAGTGACAATATGCATTTTAATTTATAGTCCGATGTCTTTATGGTTCAATGTAAAACACTGGGGACGTCTATCAACCAACCAGTTGCCCCTGTCTCGAATAATGCACTGGCAGAGGCGCAAAGGCAAAAAACAAGTGTTAAAATAGAAAGAAAGAAAGAAAAAAAATGAGAGAGAAAAAAAAAATGAAAAGAAAAAACGTTCAGTGAATGTTTACAGTATGCAATGAAATAAGCTGGATCTGAATTCTAATTTCTTTTGAAGTTTGTTTTGTTTTGTTTTGTTGGTGTTTATTTTACTCCTTTTGTCTTTGTTTTGAACGTTTGAGATATGTCTTTTATTTCATATTGGCTGCTACTTTTTGTTTGTTTGTTTGTTGTTGTCATTGTCACTGTTGTTGTTAGTTATTGTTTTGATGTACGTGATTCATGTGTGATGAGGATTTTTCCCGATTTTTAGGGTGAGCCTGGAGCTATTTGTTATAGATTATCGCCTTTGCATCTTTTTCCCGGACTTGAAAGCATATATAACCATTCGTGGGAGGCGTTATTAATTTCTTTCAATTTTATTTTTTTACTTTCATTTCATTTAAATTCAACTCAATATTCCAGGAGTTTTAGTAATCCTTTTGTCGGCAGCATGGCTTTGACAGTCGAGTAAAAACAATTTGAATGATAGAAATAAACAGTGTCAGGACATTAAACTCCACGAACCGGCTTCAAACCGAGAGAGGAAGCTTTAAAAGTTTCCAATTGATTTTATACAAAGAGGCTCACTTTCAAATCATTTCCAGAAAGCTGATATGCTCAGGAGTTGTTCGCTAGACCAATTTATTAACGACGGAGAAAACAGGAAATTCTTCATAAAGATCTAGATTCTTCAATCGTGACTTCGATCTTCTAAAGATGCCCTCAGCATGCCCATCCCTCTCTCCCTCCCTCTCTCTCTCTCTCTCTCTCTCTCTCTCTCTCTCTCTCTCTCTCTCTCTCTCTCTCTCT
>JBCJKF010057739.1:0-16924 GCA_039654545.1 Plocamopherus ceylonicus
TCTCTCTCTCTATCTCTCTCTCTCTCTCTCTCTCTCTCTCTCTCTCTCTCTCTCTCTCTCTCTCTTTCTTTCTTTCTCTAGACATTGGCTAAGAAAAAGAAGAGCAGAAAATGCAAATAACAACAAAATGTAAAACAAAACAAACAAAAAGAATAAAATAAATGATAAATAAAACGGCAACTTGTACAGTAATCTGTGCAACCACTTGCAAATTCGTTGCACACGAAAACTGTATCATGTTTTCCAAATGCTGAACTTTACTGAACCGCATACTGTGCACGCCGAAATTCATTGACCTTAGTCAGAGTTTCTCTAAATGACAATTAAGAAAAAAGAAAAAGAAATGAATACAAGTGACAAGGAATGTGAGTCTGTGTATGTGTGTGTTTGTGTGTGGTGCCTATATATGAGTGTGTGTGTGTGTGTGTGTGTGTGTGTGTGTGTGTGTGTGTGTGTGTGTGTGTGTTGGGAATGGAGATGGGCAAACCACAAAACCTTGATTTCACCGGAATAGGCAACAGAAAAGAGCCGGAAGTAGCTGTTTGACATCGTGGAAGTGGTGCAGTTATCCTTGTAGTCTTAGGGGCCAAAGGCAAGGAACCCAAGCAATATCGAAGACATGGACAGGTCTGGAGACGGGGAGAAAGAGAGAGATGGGTCAAAGGTCATCATCCTCATAGACAGGGATTGGATTTGAAGTCAAGGTCATAGACAGGGATTGGAGTTGGAGTCAAGGTCACGGACAGAGTCGAAAGTCCATCCACTTCTTTTTTCCTTTTTTTTCTGTTTTTCTTCCTGCATGATGATCAAGTCAGACGTGGAAGGAGGCAAGAAATGATGCCGAACCAAAAAGGCCAAGGTCAGAGGTTTCATGTTCCACACCAAAAAATATATTATTACAAAACCTGAAAAAGGGGGGAATTGTAAATCGCTTAACAGGCAGATGTGACGTCATATAATGTATGTGTTTGGTACTGGCTGGGTTATATTAAAGGCTTACAGGGGTTTTTTTTTTTCTTCACTGTTAGACAAATTAATAAACTGTGAAGCGCTTTTGGCATGCTTACGCCGTGGATAAGTGCTACAACTAATTAGTGGAATGTTCCTTTACTTTAGCTGATTTCATTTATTATCATTATTATTATTATTATTATTATTATTATTATTATTACTATTATTATTATTATCATCATCATCATCATTATTACTACTACTACTATTATTATTGTTATTATTATTATTATTATTATTATTAATATCATTATTGTTATTATTATTATTATCATCATCATCATCATCATTATTATTACTAATACTATTATTATTATTGTTATTATTATTATTATTATTAATAATATTATTATAATTATTATTATAGTTATTATTAAAATTACTACTTTTATTATATTTTATTTAAGTATTTATAATTATCATTATTATGATCACAATCATCATCATCGTTTTCATCATCGTCATCCGCCTCATCAACATAATCATTAACCATTTTATCATTTTTAGGTTACGAGCATTGCTGTAAAAATAATCATAAAAATAGCATCAGCGTCGTCATCATCATCATTATTGCCACCACCACCACCACCATAACCACAGCCACCATCATGACCATAGCCACCACCACCATCATAATCTCGTCATAAAAATTAACCCCATCATATCAATTTAACTATTTAAATAATTATAGTCATGATTATCATCCTCATCATCATCCCCACCCACCCATAACCGACCACCCATCCATAACATCATCACCGACCACCCATCCATAACTGACCACCCATCCATAACTTACCACTCATCGATAACTTACCACTCATCCATAACTGACAATCCATCCACAACTGACCACCCATCCATAACTGACCACCCGTCCATAACTGACCACCCATCCATAACTGACCACCCATCCATAACTGACAATCCATCCATAACTGACCACCCATCCATAACTGACCACCCATCCATAACTGACCACCCATCCATAACTGACCATCCATCCATGACTGACCACCCATCCATAACTGACCACCCATCCATAACTGACCACCAATCCACACCGTGTCGTCCATCCAGGTACAAGCACCTGTTCTCCCCAGCCAAGGGCGACCTGACCCGTATGAGGCGACTGGTCAGGGCCAGGCTGGCCGTGTTTGCAGTGGTCATCCTGTCCATCGTCATCCTGGTGCCCAACTACCTGATGAACAGACTGGTGGCCCTGCCCATTCATGACAGGGGTAAGGCCTGGCTTGGCTGGTTGGCTGTCGTCTGCTGGCTTGGCTGGTTGGCTGTCGTCTGTTGGCTTGGCTGGTTGGCTGTCGACTGTTGTGGGCCTGCTGGTTGGCTGTCGTCTGCCGGCTAGGCTGGTTTCGTTGGCTTGGTTGGCTTGGTCGACGTAGCTGGCTCGGTTGGCTTGCTTGACCTAGCTGGCTTAGTTGGCTTGGTTGACAGCTGGCTTAGCTGGCTTGGTTGGCTTGGTTCGCTTGGTTGGCTTGGTCGACTTAGCTGGCTTGATTGGCTTGGTTGGCTTAGCTGGCTTGGTTGGCTTGGTTGGCTTGGTTGGCTTGGTTGGCTTGGTTGGCTTTGTTGGCGTGGTTGACTTAGCTGGCTTTGTTGGCTTGCTTGGCTTGGCTGGGTTGGTTGGCTTGGTTGGCTTGGTCGACTTAGCTGGCTTGATTGGCTTGGTTGGCTTGGTCGACTTAGCTGGCTTGGTTGGCTTGGTTGGCTTTGTCGACTTAGCTGGCTTGGTTGGCTTGCTTGACTTAGCTGGCTTGGTTTGCTTGGTTGGCTGGGTTTGCTTGGTTGGCGTGGTTGGCTTAGCTAGCTTGTTTGGCTTGGTTGGCTTGGTTGGCCTTGGTTGACTTGGTTGGCTTGGTTGGATGTCGTCTGCTGGCTTGGTTCGCTTTGGTGGTTTGGGTGGCTTGACTGGCTTGGTTGGCCTGACTGGCTTGGATGGCTTGGCTGGATGTCGTCTGCTGGGTTGGTCGGCTTCGGTGACTTGAATGGTTTGGCTGGCGTGACTGGCTTGGCTGGGTTGGTCGGTTGGGGTGGCTTAACTGGCTTGGTTGGTTTAGTTGGGTGTCGATTGCTAGCTTGGTTGGCTTGACTGGCTTGGATGGCTTGGCTGGCTTAGTTGGACATCGTCTGCTGACTTGGTTGGCTTGGTTGGCGTGACTGGCTTGGCTGGCTTGGTTAACTGTCGCCTGCTGTCTTGGATGGCTTGGTTGGCTAGGCTGGTTGGTTAGATGGTCGGTTGGAAGGCTGGTTGGTTAGATGGCTGATTGCATAGCTGTTTGGTTACATGGCTGCTGCTTGTCTGGTCGCGGGCTGCTGCTTGGTTGGTTGTGGTTGATGGATGCATTACACATATTATGTGCATTGTTTACAACCCATTATCCATCGCTTTGTATAAATAGGATATAATAAAGTAGAGTTATTTCTCTTATTTGCTTTGCCTAAAATATATCTTCATCCATCCCTATCTATTTATCATTATGCAGCTCACTCTGTCTATTTATCCATCAATGATATATTCATCAAACAATTTTACTATTTAAATCAGTCATGGAAATCATCCTTACATTCATCGTCACCACCATCCTTGTCTCGATTGTCGTCATCGTCCTTGTTATAATTTTTATCACTTACATCGTTCTCACCATCACCTTCATTATCATCACGACAACGACGACTCACACTATCTAGCACCGTAAGTTATAACCGGACATCTGATTGTTTTCTTACCCTTTCATTTTCCACAGCCAACAACCGGACAGTGGTCATTTTCTCTCTCGAGCCTTTGAATTTGGGAACGCCAAGAGTCCAGCTGATAGCTCAGGTCAACTTATGGATCTACAGCACCTTAGCCAAAATTTTTCCCTGCGTGTTGATGGTCGTTTACAGTGGTCTGCTACTCAAAACTCTGCGCACCAACGTCCGCATGATTTACCGTCAGCCGAGACTCCTGCAAAGTTCTGTCGAGTACAGTACCGCCGCTGATGAGCGCATGACCGCCAGCCCAGAAAATGGCGCTGCATCAGCACCGACTTCGAATTCTTGTGACGCAAAGAGCTACGTCAGCACTTTAGTGGAGAAACGTCATAGGAAAGGACTGTGGGCTATTTTTGGGAAAAGAGACGGGCCCTCCAGCAGTGTTATGATCTCAACTAGTCCCGTTCTGGAGACAAAATTACCGAAAGTGAAATCTCGTCGCCCGCGGGACAACGCGAGAACAACGCGTATGCTTCTCACCATCATAGTTCTGTACGTTGTGACTGAGCTTCCTCAGGCTTTGCTCATCATTACATCAGCCAGTAAACCCAATTTCTTTACAGACGTCTACATTCCCTTAGGTGACATTATCGACCTGTTGCCTCTTATCAACAACGGCATAAACTTTCTTCTCTATTGCACGATGTCCAGCGAGTTCAGGAAAACTTTAGTGTCCTGTTTGAAAAATTCTTTTGTTTGCTGTCTTAGCCGCCCCAAAGAGTGTAACGTCGAAAGGAAACAGTTCAAACAGATGGGTCCCCGCGACGACCTCAATCCACCCGACTGCTCTCAACTGCTAACCGCCCAGTCATCCCACAATCAGCAGACTGACTCAGGTCGGACTATAGCCAGGAGCTCATGACATACAACTTTATCGTCTACGTTTTTCATGTTTGGTTCGTTTTTATTCTCACATCATTGCTCTTTTCACCATTCCCCGAATATTATCCTTTGATCTCACCAATCGCTCCAAATTAAACTTTAAAGTTCATGTCTTTCATCCGCTTTGTGAAATTTTCTTCATTCCCTCTATTGATTTTCCAATTTTTCTTTTATTCAGATATATTTTTCTACTATTAAACTTTCTTCATTCTTTTTGTAAAAAAAAAAAAGGGGGTCTTACGCACCACATATCCAAGTAATCGCTCTATTGAATTAGTTGTTTTTTCCAGGGCCTTTGCGACATGGTCTTTCCATCTTGTAACAATATGAATCCTTTGACGACTTAAAGCCTATATGTTGATATGGGCAAGATTTATCGTGATATAATTATGATCGATCTTATGTCGATCTATGGACGCATTGTAGTTAAAGGGTTAAACCATGATCAAGCCGATAACATGGCTTTAAGTAGTTAATGATAGAACCACCTGTGTAGCATACTGCAGAACAACAGCCATTTTACAGATTATGCATCACTCCACCGTATTGCAATTATTGGCGTATTGGCAAGACATCCTCCATAGTCCAAAGTCGGGTACTCTTTTTGCATCGGAATGGGGTGAGATTTGGTGTGTAAAGAGCGTTCCTTCATACATCTCAACGTCTTATTTGGGACTCGAACCTGGAACCTCACGGTTTTTAACCATGGTGCTTACCGACTTAACGTATGCCTGTTCATGTGCTAACAAAATTTATTGCAAGTAAGACAGGAATGAATTATTTCAAATGTTATTTCATAATTGCAGCAATAAAATATTATAAAAGAAATTCAGACCTGCCGACTTCTTACAAGTTTTTACTTTGTACATAGCGTGTCACCATCTTTTGTGTTTACATTTTTTTCGTTGTATCATGTCGTAATGTGTACACTGTTTTGGTTTGGTGTGTTTTGCTTTCTGTGTCTTCTTTACATTTTGTGTCGCACAGCATAATCTAATCACTGTTATAAATATTGTTTCAACACTGAATAGAATTGGCGCCATCTTCCCCTGTCCCTGGCGCTTGCGAATAAAGTCGTCGAAGTTTAGCCAGTCTATCTCTTGATGTTGTCTATATATAGGAGATTGGTGGTCTTCCTTCTCTCCTTTGGCCCCTACTTCACTTGATCACTGTCTTCATGAGATTGCCTTTTTTGTTTCTTATCATGTAGCCTAAATATTTCAGCTTTCTTTTATTAATACATGGTACTAGATGCAGTTCTGTTTTCAGTTCTTTGAGAATACTTTTTTGTTCTTCTGTACTTACACCTAATCCATTACAGCCGTCGGTAGTACCACATTTCTGTAGCATTTAGCTGATTTTCGTCGATTTTCTGGTGGCCCAGGCCCCGCTACCATATAGAATTACCGGCCGGATTAATGCCATCAAGATTTTCATTCTGAGGTTCTTAAGTTTTCCCCGATCTTTCCATATGTTATGTAGTCGGACCATTCTTTGTTTCCTCGTGGCAATTCTTGCTTTGACGTCTAGATTAGGGTTAATCTTAATATCCAAAGACCTAATAAAGTAAATTTACTGATATATATATATATATATATATATATATATAAATATCAACCTACACATGTGTGTCATAGACTACAGAAAGGCATTTGACTGTATGAATCACGAAAGGATGAAAGACACACTGAAGTAGATGGACTTCCGCTACAAAAAAAAAAAACTCAACCTCATATTAGGCCCGTGTCAAAAACAAGTAGCAGCTAGGCGTCTCGATGACGGATTTACTGATTGGTTCCAAGTCAAGCGTGGGGTTAGACAAGGCTGCATAATATCGCCTTCATTATACAGCATGTACACAGAACCGATCATGAGGGAAGCAAAGGGGGAGGATGATCTATCCGCTAATGGATTTAAAAAAATAGTGCAGGCTGTGAAGAAAACACACTGAGGATAAGGATCTTCAACTCAACGCGAAAAAAGACAAAGATCATGACCATTGACAAAAGTATACCAGTCAACACAATTAAAGGGCAACACTTGGAAAAAGCAAACAACTATATAATATAGTGTTGTTTATAAAAAGGTATACCCATCTTCAAAAGGGACCAGGATTTCTGAAACCAGGCGACAGATATTTACATCCTTTGAAAAGTACTTTGCTTGTATTTCAATTGAAACACAAATAAAGATGATATCTCAAGAAATTTACATACAAACGCAGGAATGGAGATGGTCCAAAAACGACAGTAACAAAATATGTAAATGCCATTTTGTTTTATCAGTATGCAGGTGACCGCCAACAACATGATTTAACGCTCAACTCTTCTTATTATGGATGACGAAAAGTTGCCTTCTACTTCGTCTGGTACATATTTCCAGATCTAAACAATACGTTCGGAAGGTTCATCTGCATTGCGTGGAGGGGCCTGATTCACTACAGCTCTTTTTATGTGATATATTCTTTTCATATTGTGTTCCCAGACATGTGTAGTCGGATTCATGCCAGGTAAAACTGCTGGCCATGGATGAATGGTTTCAATATCAATGTCAAGTAAGTATCGATTGGCTAGTAGTAATCGATGGCCTGGTGGCATTGTCACGCTGAAGTATTATCTCAACTTGACACGAAGTCAATGGAACAACACGTTGTTTCATGATCTGTTCAATGTACAGGGTGGTTGAAAAGTAAGTACCTTTAAGGACACTCATAGTGTCCTTAAATATTGTTCAATTCTCTTCATTTTATTGATAATTTAATCTTTAGGATGTAGGCCAGATAGGTTTAATGGTTTTTGTCATTTATCTTTTGTTTCACATACGTCACAACACAAATACAAAAAACCTCACTGTTATGTTTATGTGTGAAGAGCTCGAAATGGTGCATCGTAAACCTGACAAGAAAGAGCTCAAGAGGCTGCTCGATTTGAGGTTGTTATTGGTGTATAAGGGTGGTAGAGTCAACAGATGATCCAATGGAATGTCTAGCTTGTCAAAATCTTCCTTGAAAAATTACATCCGGTTGATATTCCTCGAGGACAGCTCACCTCCCCACTTTGCTCAACCAGTTTGAAATTGGCTCGATGAGCAATTTCAAGGGCGACAGCCAGACAAGGGCCTCGTGAATGGCCCGCGCGAAGGCCTGACCTGACACAGTGCGACTTTTTTCTGTGACTGTGAGGCTGGACAAAAGAGCGGGTCTATAGGACAAAACCACAGAATCTTGATGAACTTGAAGATTGCGTGCCTCAAGTTATAACGATCGTATCGCAAATATTTTTAGAGATATCTATTATACATATATTTGGTACCTGTACGTCTCTGCAAAGTATTTGAAAACACCGGCGCCTACGTTGAATTATAAAATGTCAGTATCTGTCCTACATATACAAAGTTTATTTGATTTAAAATTCATGAAAGTTGGGCTATAAGAGACGCTACAATTTTTTCCCACCAGGTACTTACTTTTCAATCACCCTGGAGGTGGCGGCAGCATTGGGGTTTCCCCTGTATCCTAACAAGATCCGTCTCATGGTTTCTGACAATCCTTCCCCAAACCACAGCAGAACCATATCCGCGGTTTGTCGGTTCAATATAATATAAAATAATTGAACGTTTCCTAGCAAAACGACATCTCATTCTCACCGCATCTCACCGCATCTCATTCTTTTATCGCGGTGACTGACATCGAAAGGGCACTCATCAATGAGCAATATATTGCTCGAAGTGTCAAATTTTCATCTTAAGAGAATGTTCGCCCACTCAAAATGAAACATTCTCTTGTGGTCCGTTACCCTTGGTGTTTCCATTTGTCAGCAACACATCAAGGCGAAGGCAAACAGCGCTACGATCCACATCCATATTCAAGACTGTGGGGGCTTTTGTGGAAGGCACGAACTGTTTTCCAACTGAATGCCTTCACCATAATGACATATCTTGTCATTCTTGTTTCCGAAACTGATTCTGTAAAATACCTGTAGAATGTTTATTCTGTACATAGCGTTTTGGCAATTATATCAACTTAAAGGGGAATACATAATTTCAACTTAACCAATCTTTTAAAATCATCTTTAGTTATTGAATTACATCAATTTGAAAAGTGTATATTTATTTATGAACAACATTATATATCAGGAGGCCCAAATCGAATCCAATGGAAAGAGTATTCCAGATATTTTAGAGGAGATAGGCGCTTGTCAGTTCAAAGCTCAACAATATGATATCCATTTGGAAGAATGAAAGAATGCATCTCAAATTGAAGATCCTAAACACCTGCATTTTTCCAACAGCTTCATACGGATGTGAAGCATGGACAAGAACAAAAATAGACGAAAATAAAATCAAAGCCTTTGAGATAAAATGGTACAGGAGAATGCTCCGAAGACCAAGGGCAGCAAGAGAAACAAATATTAGCATGAAAAAAAAGACTCAATGGGCTTAAGTTAATAAAATTAATCAAGAAAAAAAAAACTATCTTATTTTGTTCACCTCAAAAGACATGACACATTAGAAAAAGGAAGGCATGGTGGAGGGGAAACGAGAAAGAGAAAAACCATGCCCAGAAATGTTATGCAATGACAATGAATGCATTAAATCCCATAGATCTCTAAACTTTGCGACGGAGCCTAGCCTCTTGCAACTAGATCTAGCTATAACAGGACATTGAAATAGCAGAAGAAATTAAATGGTACTTTGTGAATTATTGCATAAAGACAAATCGAAAAGCATGGGCCCTGACAATTTGCATGATCTACACTAATTATATGAGATTGGCAGTGACGTAGCTTTACATCTTTCTACAAGTTTAAACAAACCATTGGCACAGGGTGATATGCCAAATGATTGGACATTGGTTAATATATCAGCTATTTTAAAAAAGGGAAACAGAAAAGATCTTCAAACTATCGCCCAGTCTCACTCGTATTTCATGCATGGTGCTTGAGGCAATCTTGAAGGACCATAAATTATCAATACATTTATTATGTACTTTCTTGAAACCCATCGGAAGTTGCATGATCTTTAACATGGATTTCGTAATAATAAATATCTTGCTAAAACAATCGATGGGAAACAAGATATTGATGTTATCTATATGATAAAGAGCGAAAAGTAGGGGGGTGGGTGGCACTTATTATACGTAAGTTTGTATGTTCTCACAATCGGCAGGGATTAAAATTCTACCGAAAATTACAGACGTGAGCAACTGATCCCCGACTGTGTTGATAACTACTCTTTATTTCAATCAACAGACGGATTGAATATTCGATTTTTAAACATTTTAATGCCGAACTAGATCCATCATTGATTGTCCATAATCAGTTCCGGAGCGCTGTGTACGTAGTGCGAATCTAATGTCGGCTTTTATAGTCATTGCTTCAGTTCATGGATGTTTCCAAAGCTTTGGTGAAGTCAATTTATAAACAATCGGATACTTAGACGCTTTGGACCTTGAACGTGATTTTGGGGTTAGCCTGATGCCCAACGTAGATCTAGATTATAAAGATACAACTAGATTACAAGTCTTAATTGGTCCGATTAGATCGAAATCTAGATGTAGATTCTAGATTCTAGGTCTATATGGTATTTTAAAGATCTAGATGTATATATCTATTTATAGTAGACGAATCTAGACACTAGTAGGGAGTGTATTGGCTGATCAGTAAAAACCAAAGATTTTAACGCGTCAGGCTAATCTCTACCATTTTGCGCCTAAATACAGACTAAGTGAACGGGAGGCGGGAGGATCTCAAACTCAAATAAAGTAATAGATCTAAAATAAGAATGCAGGGTTCATTATATTCGTGTTTGCAAGAGCAAGTGTGGTTTAGGGCCTACTCGGTTTCTCATGGGTGTTTTTACATTTATATTATCATAATGTGTAGCTTAATTCTAAATTCCGCTTTCGTAGAGCTCCCATGAAAGGTTATATATTAAACTTAAAGCTAATATGGCATAGTTGGAAATGTCTTCCACCGGTCCTTCTTATCACAGCGAACTCAAAGAGTTGTTTCCGTACAATTTTCAAAATCTAGACCAGTTATCAGTGGGGTACCACAGGAACGTATGGCAGAACCTAATTGTTTTTTCGTTTTATTTTTCATGATTTAACTGAGCATGTAAAAACCAATTGCAAAATGTTTCCTGACGACACAAAGATTTATTTCTCCACTGATCAAACCACGTTGTTACTAAATGACATATTTTCTCCATATAAACTGTGGCGACAGTGGCACAGTCGGTTGTGCGTTGGGCTGGCAACCAAAAGGTTGTTGGTTCGAAACCCGTTAGGGGCATTGTAATTTAGTCCTTGGACAAGGTTATTTACATTACTTGCCTCCGTTTGCGGCGCTGCTCTGCGGCTGACGTTCGGTTTTCGGTAAAAAAACCAAATGACAAATTTCCTTTCGGGGATGAATTAGTGGAATTTTATTTTATTTTTTATTTTTTATTTTGTTGATCCTATTTACGGCAACTTGAATTTAATCTAACTGTAAAATTTTACATTTTCGTAAAAAACAACAACAAATGTTTAGTTACTATTCTGATGATAGAAAACAGCTGCAATTGTCTTGTACTAACTCAGAGAAGGATTTCTGTGTATTATTTGATCGTAATATGAGTTTTGATTTACATATCAATGATTGTATCAACAAGGCAGATCGATTACTAGTTGTTATTTCAAGTTTTACATTTACTGTATAAATCAATGGTTCTGTCTTCATGAGAGTATGCTAATTGTATGTGGAGTCCTCTTTTCAAAAGTCAGTCTATAATGATCGGAAATATTGAAAGGCGCGCCACGAGAACATTACCTGTTTTGAATTGCATGTCATATGATGATCGATTAACATCTCTAAAAATCCCTACTTTGAAATGTTAGACCGACTAGGGGAGACCGCATTCAATTATTTAAAATCGTACACAATATTGACAATGCTGATGGATCAGAATTCTTTAAATTTTCGCACAATACATCTACAAGAGGAGAAAGATTCAAAATGTCTTAAGAACCTTACATTACAAATATTCGTAAAAATTACTTTTTCCAGGACAATTAATGTATGGAATGGCCTTAGTGATAGGTAAAAAAAATCGATTTGCCTAAATAGTTTATACTCAAGACCCTGATGTTAAAACTGTTGCAGTCTTACCAACACTCATACACATTATGACCATAAAAACCTCACTAATCCAAAACAATTAATTTGACCTGATTGGAAGCTAGACGTATGGTAATAAATTTTCCTGACGTCAAACCCAACAGAAACAAGCCTGCATGGCTCACGTTACCATATGTACGGTTAATTTATAGAGAAGTAGATCTTAATCCAGGGCCCACAAAAAATCAATATAAAAATGTGACGGAAAATCGTCGCAAAGCATGTAACCAAAATTGTATTCAATGCGACCAATGATAGTGCTGAATCCGTAAAAATGCATGAAAATGAATACATTAGTTTTCAAAGGCCTACAAAACAATAGCAGTATGTACTAAGTGTGGGTTACCAAATTCAAGCTCCTCATATTTCAACTCTGACACAAACTCTCCTAACACCTCTACTGTCCAAAAAATAGATATAAATTGTTGGAAAATCTGAACTCGGATAACTATAAAACCAGAACTACGTCAACCCCAAAAGCAAAACTGATTAAACGTTAGAGGGCTTTGTGCGTCAGAGTTGACGATCTTGTCGCAATTTCATTGCCACTCCTGGGCTAGTATTAGGGGAGCTTGGGTGTCCAGCCATACTCCCTTCCCACCTGATCTTTTCTTCTTCTACCTGAACTCAGAGCAATGAAGTAGTCAATAATTCCGAGGTACAAGAGGTTGTAGTGGTGCATGATACGGAAACATTTATTTTGGTAGGATCGAATTTCGCCACGGTGACAGCCGATATGGACTGCTCTTTTCGATTTTAATCACCAAGGATTCTTTTACATCAGCAAAGGCACATGGGACCTCCTACTTTATCGTCCGTCTCCGATGGCACTAGGCACTCATTCATTCTGCCTACCAAAGGACGAGGAGGCGGAAAAAATCCGAATTTTTCAGGTTTTACATCAAGCCTTCACAGCCTGGAATCGAACTCCTGACCTTTGGCTTGGTGGACGAGTGCCCTGACCATTGAGCTGACCGCGCTCCCGATAGGTAAACGTATTATATTTAAAATTAGACCAAAACCCAAGCGGACCAACAAACTGGAACATCAGAATTGAGACCTGACAAGGTAAGATACAAACCACAGCAAGAAAGTAAACTCAAACTACAGCAATCCCAAAAGTCCAAGCACTAATGCTAAAAGAAAAAAAAGTAAAATGCTTAGCGCTAAATTTCCTAAGAAAGATATAAACATACCTTCACTACTCCAACTAAATAAATAAATCAAAGCAGATATATTAATAGGCAAAGAAACTTGGCTAAAAGGAGTGAAAAACAGTGAGTTTCTTTTCGATTAATATAATGTGTATAGAAGACATAGATCTAATAATATAATAGATGGAGGCTCACTGATAACAGTTAAGAAAAATCTAAAAAGTGCACTCATTACTGAAAAAAAAATGACAGAAAGCCATTGTAGTTTATTTTCGACCATAATAGCAGGAAACGAATTTTTCTATTCCATGGACGTCTCCCATTGTGTTATGATTTATCATCGCCACCCAGGTCCAGCATCAGAACAAACCACGTTTGGCGATGACGTCATCAAAGAGCAACGATAGCTATCAGGTATCAGAGATGATCACGACGAACAATAACGCTAACTTGTCAATCATTTAAACGTGATTTGGGGCTTATTTTTCTGGTCGGTTTTGGCTTTGTTTCAGTCATCCGGCATTATAAAAGAGACATCCGATGTGAATCTATATTACATTTTTCATATCCATCTTTTTCTTTAGTTTCTATTTGATACAGACTTTCTTCTATCAATGCCAACCAAACAGCAAACAGCAACTCAGCAAACAAAACAACACCAACAACAAAGACAAAAACAAAACAAAACGCGAAAACCAACCAACCAAACAAAATAAACAAAACCCCCCACAAAAACCAAATAACAAAAACCAAACAAAACAAAACAAAAGGCAAACAAACCAAACAAAATAAAACAAAAACATGAACCTAGCATGTCAAAATGGTTCCATTTGACTGGGGACTGTCCACATGCACTCTTTCCTAAACCCAAAATATTTAAAAACAAAACGAAACTGGGATAGACTGCTTGTATTTAAAAGTGTAAGAGAGAAATATATCATTTTGGAGTATGTAAAATTCTACACATTTTTGTATATAGATCACTACGACAGTCCAAACCATCTCCATATTTTATTGACGTTTGAAATATATATATATATATATATAAAACTTTCTCAATCACGTTTCGCAAAAGGAACAAATCGAAATAAACCCCAAAGGAACAACAACAACAACAACTCCCCCCCCCCCGAAAAAAAACAACAAAAAAAAAACAAAAAACAACAACAACAACAAAAAACAAAACAAATAAAAACCACCACCAACAACAACAAAAAAACAAAAAAACAAACAAACAAACAAAGAACAAACAAACAACAAAACCTCTCAGGATCAGAACACGAACAGGTATAGTTGTTGTTTGACAGGCCTAGATCTAGATCTAGATATTGATTTTAAACAACAAAGCTTTACTTCTAACTTTGGAAGACATAACAAAAGCCCTTGGAAACTTAAATGCATATGGAACAGTTTCAGTAGTCGCTGGACTATTTGATTGCACTACATTATTTTTTAACAAAATTTTGAGCAAACAACACATTCTTTCGGTTCGACTACGGAGAGATAAAAAACCCGTCGACTTCGTAAAAGTGCTCCCGATCTAGATCTAGAAGTCGTTGCTGCCCATGATGTAGATCCCTTCAAATTACCATCGTCAGCAGCTGTAGGCGCAAATGTAAGCAGCCAAACAGTTTCTAGACGTTTGTCCAAAGCTGGATAAATAGCAAGAAAACCAGCAATTCGGTCTAAATTGTCAAAGGACCATTCAGCCCGTCGTCTTTGACTTGGAGGCACAATGGTCAGACGTCGTACTTTAGGACGAGGAAGGCTTTCGCGGATCACATGTAAGTCTTCGGCTACGTGCATAGTGGACCCGGACCCGGACGGGCGAAACACGGCCGTGCCTCTCCCGGTTGCCGGGTCATGAAAGCATGCATAGTAGACCAGGACGAGCAGGGCCGGACCCGGCTGCTAACAAACATTTTCACATCAACATACGAAGACAAAATGGCACAAACGAGAAACCCTCAAAGAACAAAGAGCTAGGAATAAAGTAACTATTCTTTTCAAAGCAATTAATGTACAAGCAATATTACCACTAGAGGAATTCAATATGAGAAAAAGCCACACAAGATCTGGTGCTCAAACATTTACACTGCCTTCATCAAATGTAGATAGCCATTTATATTCATATTTCCTAAATACATTCAGATTGTGGAATAAACTCTTCAGATTGTGGTATAAACTCTCTACCAATGTAAAGTACAGCAAAGATACAGAGGTTTTCAAACAGAAACTTAAATGTACAACTTTAGAATCAAAATATTAAGATAATTAAGTACTTTAAGGCGCGTTGACAAAAAAAAAAAAACAAAAGCAAAAAAAACCCCCCAAAAAACCACAAAAACAACAACTCAGCTATCTGGATGAAAACCAAGACACAAGTTAAAGTTATGTTAAGTTGCAAGTTAAATTTATCGTGCTAAGTTAAAGTTATGATGGTGGTAGAGGAAAAGAAACATTCCACACCCAAGACGCTATTTCGCTTAACACCCAAACAACAAATTGCCACACATTCACAGAGAATATCTCAAATTGATGTCCTTAATAGGTCCTGAATGATCTAGAGGGATTTGCTCAGAATCCCAGGATGAAGCATCAGACTACGTTCTATAATCTTCTTCAGCTCTGTGCTGTTGATCTGAAGGAAAGGGGAGAGAGAGAGAGAGAGAGAGAGAGAGAGAGAGAGAGAGAGAGAGAGAGAGAGAGACAGACAGACAGACAGACAGAGGAAGAGACAGACAGACAGACACAAAGAAAGACAGCCACATTGAAACAGAGATAATAGATCACAGAGAAAATACCAAGACACCAAGACCAGGGAAATGCTCACCTCATCAGCTGGGTCGTAGTACTGCTCCAGGTAGGGATGGGCCAGGGCTTGTTCCACAGTAATCCTCTTGTTCGGGTTAAAGGTCAACATCTGCTCTAGCAAGTCGAGGGCTGGTGGAAAGAAAAGATCGTCACAAAAAAAGAGTTCTAATAACAATAATTCATATATGTGCTATTCTTATTATGACCCATGCCCTAATTTGTCTTCTTAATCCTTTGATTATTGTACATTACCGTTACATCCAATAATAAGTTCCTGACAATGTTTGAAAGTTAAGCGACAAAATTCCAGTTTGCTGGAAAAATCTGGCAGCGTTGCATCTCTGCTAAAACAGGCAAACAACAAATCCCCACCCTATAAAAAAACAACAGCCCAAAAACACACAAAAAAAAAACAACAGCTCACCCCCTCAAAGGCAAAAAACAAAACAACGACCCCAACAAACCCAACAACAGTAAAACCCCAACAAACTCTAAAACCAAAATCCCTCAGTTAAAGAAATGTATCCAGTGTATATCTGGAAGATATCTGAAGCAAGGCATTTGTGGCTCTGCATTCCGATTCCAATGACTAGTAACCTACCTTTTGCATCTGCGTTGGGGAATAGTTTTGTCCATGGGACTTTTGGCTTGAACGGTAACGACTGGATGTATCCTCTGGCCTGGAGAGGGAAAGTCAAAATCTCTATTGCATACACATGTATTCAAAGAATGTTTCAAAGTATGAGTAAAATTATTGGCATTCATTCTTAAATCACCAAAGACAATGTAATGATGGATTAATTGAAATTAAAAGCAAATGATGAGGAACGCATTTCTACCCCCATTTTCCAACAACAGAAACGTCTAAAAAGAAAAAAAAAGTAATATAAACAGGTAAAAATGGGGAAGAAAGAGAGTAAGTTAGGGCTTAGGAGAAGAAGTAATAATGATGTGGGAGTGACAGAGGGCAGGAGGGAGTGTGTATGTGTGAGAGAGAGAGAGAGAGAGAGAGAGAGAGAGAGGGGGAGATGGAGGGAGAGGGAATGAGAGAAAAAGAGAGAGAGGGGGGGGGGAGAGAGAGGGAGAGAGAGAGAAAGACAACCCACCTTGTCATTGATGATGCACATG
>JBCJKF010057851.1:0-10942 GCA_039654545.1 Plocamopherus ceylonicus
TATTTTCTTTGTACAGTACATGTATGTATTTGTACTTATTCTCATTTTCAATGGGGCATGTTGAAATTGACTGAATCTTATGTATCCTTGGATTTAATTATTTGTGCAACAATGTAATGATCACATTTCATTATCAAATCTGGAAATATCCATCAATATGTACCAGTATTTGCTTTTATTTTCTTGTCAGGAAATGACATGATTATCTGTGATTGCCTTAAGCCTAGGCACAAACTGAAAAGTCTTGTTAAAGATTTTATCCTTGACCCTCAATATGTGATCTTTGACTTAGATACAAATATCTAGAGAGAAAAATGGATGTATTCTTACCCGGTACTGATTCTAAGCTTCACTTCAAAAGTATTAGTATTAAAATCATTTTATGTGGATCAGCATTGATGAGCTGACAAATGAATAAAAGAAAATGCCCTCAGCTTAGATATTTTAATCAAAGGATAGATGTATACTATACTTCAATGTGCCAAATGTAATTTGAAATAATCTCTTCCAAAAAGAGGGTGCTCAGCAGAAGGAAACAGACAGATATATCCATCTCATCATTACATTAAATTTTTGTGTAATTACAGAACCTGATTGATTTTTGAGAATGTGACACTGGCACGGGTTATTAGACTCCCAAGGAATTGGAGGCCTACACCCCCATTTTTAACATAGACTTTGTTTAAAAGATGGGTCTTCATTTATTGCTGACATGTTTTCTTTTTGTCTTTGCTTGTGTTCATCAAAATCTTGTGTATGTTTAAATTTGAGAGAAATGACCCCTGCTTAACATCCTTGTATGGGAGACTGTCATTTTTTGACTTCCATTATTTCCAAGGCAATTTTATTGATTCAAATAAGGGGGAAAAACTTTACTTGGGTCTTTACTCCCAAGGTCCACTGTCTTTTTTGTGGTCGTAGTATTGCTTACCAAGTCTGGTATGGACTATTGCAGATCTTCACCTAAATTATTTGTTGCTATAATTATAAGTAAGAAAAGTAAAAGCATAAATGTATACATGTACAGTGCACTCCACTTAACACAACCTTGGTCAACGTGACACTCCGGATATGGTGACCATTTTTTTGAGTCCCGGCCAACTTTCCTCTTATTCTTTGTACGAAAACCTCAGTTAAGATGACATGCCGACTCCGGTTACCGAGACCAAATTCTCAATGCAAATGATTTTTTCGCCCGATATGTTGGACTTTGACGCTATCTGTGTCACTAGATAGTGATATTAATGATACCACTCAGCAACACTATAAAATATATAGGCCTAGATCTAGTATAATGTCATAAAGCCGTGGCTTAGACTTATACAGTGTGCATATGATAGGAAAGTAAGAGAGGGGGAAGGAGGAAGTTCATTTCAGACAGGGGGAGAGGCAAAGAATGGGCCTTCCACGCTATCTGTGAAGACGCGGCTCGACAAGGCTAGCCTACAATTTGCAACCTTCAGTTAGGCTTAGTATACACTACAGTACACATATACTGCATGTATTTTACTAGACCTGCACACAATTAAAGTTCAAATCTAAAACACACACCATCACCTTTCTGGGCCTAATGAGTGTCAATCGAAGCGAACTTACAGTTGGCCCAAAACACGAATGAATGTCTCATTTTCGGGGTTTAGGTTTAAGCTTTGTCCCATTGATACCAAGTACGTGTTTCTTTCAATCTGACAGGGGTGTGACGAAAGATATCACGGAGGTGTGAAGACCTGGCATGATAGTATTGATAGTCTATGGGTCTGAGAGGGTGAGCTGATAATAACATTTTGTCAACAATCTTCAATTACAATAACTCGGTACCGGTACATTAGATCTACACTAAATTTGCCCCAATCAACAGCCGACAGACAGCATGAATGATTATTTTATGCTGCTTGGGCATTTGTCCTTATTCAGCTTTTGCTTCTGATTCTATGCAGTTAGCTATTCACACCTTTTCCTTACCGTACTGATACATCTGTCGTGCATTTTCTATCATCAACAATCATTATGTCGACCGTTTGATGTAGCAACAAAGTTACTTCCTTTGAACTTCGCTTTGCGTGACATCCGCCTGGTACGGCCATTTTTCCATGGTCCCATCGATGTCATGCTAACCAAAGTGCACTGTATGTCTTAACATTTTTGTTTTGTTGTGGGAGGGCAGTACATGTTTGGGCAATTCTGCCAATGCTTGGAACCACTGATGTAAGTATTTCTTAAAATACCATTTTAGTGAGTAATGTGAATATATAAAAAAAAGAATAAGTAGACCTTTCAAACCTTTTGACTCATAGATCATAAGGCTGGTGCTTATCCGGTTACCGTAGCATGAAGCATACTGTGACAGATTTAATCTACCACTTACTGGATAGCATGCTAGTCTATTGCAAAATACTTCCATTATAAAGATAGAAGATATATGTACGTTTTCACTTTCTGTTTCAATGGTTTTGGGAAATATAGACATCATTGAAACCTCAACATGTATATATATATATATATATATATATATATATATATGTCCGCTGCTTCCACATGTTAAGCCAGCTTTTGATCTTTAACTAGTGATATTCTTGCATTTTACTTATAACTTGCAAGCTTTTCTGCCTTAAGTAAGAAGTGATTTCTCCACTATGGTGATTTTGTTTTTCTTTCAATACCCATCAAAAATGTTTTCTTTTGTTTTGGTTTTTGTTTGTTTGATTGGTTGGTTTTTTGTTTTGGGTTTGTTTGTTGTTGTTTTTGTTTTGTTTTGTTTTGTTTTGTTGTTTGTTTGTTGTTTTTTTTTTTGGGGGGGTTGGGTTTTGTTTTGTTTTGTTTTTGTTTTTGTTGTTTTGTTTTGTTTGTTTTTTTTGGGGGGGGGGTTAAGTTTCAATCTTATGATGTAAATACAGAAAGTTTGACCATTTCAATGTGTTGTAGTTATTTTTGTAGATGTAGATATTGTTCTTGTAGGATGAAAATTAAAAATGTATTGCTTGCAGATTTACAAATGCATACTACACATTTCGTATCATTGTCACCTGCCTCCTGTATAATTTTTACATGACTTTGTATTTGATAACAATGGGATAGCTTTTAAAAAGTTACCTTTACATTGGGTCCTGATCATTCTGTTTGACCAGAAGGAGTGGAATACTGTATGTTTAAAATAATGTACCAATGCCTGTCCAAAAGGATACAGCTATATCTATTTTATAACATGTAACCCGAAAGGTTAAACTTTTTTATCACACATGTTTAACCCTTTGACTTCAGTTCTGGCATTTAAGGCTGACATATTGACATGAGCAATTTGCCCATATATATGGGTGAGCATGAAAGTGCTCATCCCAATATAAGGGCAAATTGTGGTAAAGGAGTCTAAGTAGTCAAAGAGTCAGTAGCAATGTGTTTTACTACAGTGTAGCAAACATTCGTCAAACTCACAGATTCTCGAACAAACTGTAATGTCCCAAATATTTTTCTCTATTTTCTTTACATCTTTTTCATGCAATAGTGGAACCTGCTCACAGATCCCTCGAACTATTTGCCTGCTGCTAAAGCTGTGCGAGCTATTTTCTCTGTCTTACTTATTAGTTTGAAAAGCCCACTTGGTTTATCCTATGACTAAAAATAGCCCACGCCATGCTGATGTTCCACATACACCTGCATCAGCCATTTTTTAAAACCTCACTAATACATGCACTTGCCAGAGATTAAAAAGACTCCACGTCGTGTTGATGTACCTTATACATCTGTATCAATCATCTGAAAAGTCCACTAATACTAGTCAGTCAATAAAAATAGCCCATATGTTGCTGACGTTTGTCTGCGGTACCGGTAGCGTACATTACCCTATACAGCATGAGTAACAGTAGGCCTGGCTAGCTGTAGACCATTGTTAGTAGAGATACATGTATATTGCTCCTTGCCACGATATTATATTCATCTGGCTCAGTATCATCTGACTGTATACAAAGAAGAAGAAAAAAAGCCATACAAATACAAAACAAATTGTATAAAAATGGACTCATGGCAGTGGAAACATCGGAAATAGGCTAGGAGTACTAGGACCAGCATTGGTTTTGCCTGAGGTTAGACAGCAAGGAACAAAACGACAATATTTTTACCCCCTATAGGACACCACTCATGTCATAATAATGTTTCACGTATTCCTCTAATAACGGATGCCTCAAACTATTTCTGCCGTCCCAACAAGTTTTATGAATGCATGCTGCACTGTATGCCTACTAGATTAAATGCTGCAGTTATGTCATTTTCTAGTCAAGAGCATGTTTGTTCTACATAGATCGAGACAGCCCACAAACCACCATATGACATTATGTGCAAGTAGCTGTAACAATAAACGTTTTTGAAGAGGAGATAGACTTTGATATACATTGAAGTACCATAATATATGAAAATATATAATCAGGTGACTCAAAATGACTGATTTTAATATTTTATTATTACATGTATTATTATGTTTTTCTCCTTTATACATGTATATCGTCGCTTAATGACCATAAGTGCTTAAGTCCAACAAGTAATTTATTGGACTTAAGCACTTCTGGTCATTAAGCGACGATATATTTTTCATCAGAATTTTATGGTTCACTTTCTCCAAATGTTACAAATGTGCGCCTATAGTTACTGTAAAGTTATCTTCAGCGGGCCAGGGGCATTTATACCAACCATACTTTTGTTAGTAATGGTAAAGAGAGAAAAATCAGGTCCAATGAAGATGTTGACATAAACTGAGAATTTATCTTAAGTGGACTCCACTGTGTTATTATAATTATAATTCATCTATTGAAAAAGAAGACTGAAATTGTGTCCTGAATATTTTTTCCAATGCCATGGCATCAGATTTAATATGTGATAATGTCAAACATATGGTGTCGCTGATGGTCAGTCAGTTTATAACAGAATATTATTACATGTATATACGAGGGGAGTTCAATAAGTCTTTACCCAGACCATGAAGGAAAAGACCCAGAACCATAAAATTTGGAGGGTGTGATCTGTATCTTTGTAGAACACCGCATGTAAAGTTTTGTGAAAATCTGACGAGTGGTCCGCACTTAAGAGCACTTTTAGTGAACATAGGTATTGAATGCCGCAGGAATGTCCTTCTCAAGAAATAGGCAATGTCAAATATGGATTCTGTTGAATATCGTTCTGGAAATCGAATGTCTATTAATAATCGTGATGAACGTCCATTTTATGAAACGTTAAATACTGGACAAGGAAGTTGAAATCCGTCATCCTGTCCATTTTTTATTGTCCCCGAGAAGGGCCATCAAGCGGAAAAGTTACGCTTTCCTGTTTTCGGGGGATTGTTAGGACATAATCAGTACAGACTATAATACGCAACATTCACATGAGACCATTTATCAACTTTCTTTACAAAACTATGATCCATCGTTGTCAAGAAAAGACTGGGAAAGCTGCGAAAGGCAGTTCTCCTGTTGCATGACAATGCGCGCCTGCTCACTGATCAACGAGGGCGACTCAAACATCGCTTCAATAAGGCAACGAAACTCTACTAATTCCACCATAGACTCCAGATTTTGTACCCTTCAATTATCTCCTGATCACAAACAGGATGAAAATTATCCAGAGCCAGTTTTTTTTAACAACGATGAAGACATCTTTAATGCAGCGGAGGGGTGGTTTTAGTGCCATCAGAGGACGTTTCACACTCACAGACTTTTGAAGGTCAAAGACAGATGACAGAAGTGTACAAGTCTGCAGGATAACTATATAGAGAAGTAAAGTCGTCAGTGTGAAATTTCGACTTGCTAGCATGTTTCCTTCATGGTCAGCATAAAGACTCCTCTCGTACAGTAGTAACAGTGGTTCCATTTTGCAGATCTACATTATTTAGTTCTCACTCAACAATGTCTTATTTTTAGTTTAATTAACTTTAATAGTAATAGACCAGAATCTCTTTTCAATTTTCTTCTATTTTCTACTTCATTTCTGCATTATACAGTCGACTCCACTTGTAGTGAAGTCGCTTGTAGTGATTTTCGGATGTAGTGATCCTTTTCCCTGGAACGGGCAATGATGTAACGCAAACTCTTCCAACAGCTGTAATGAACTTCTGATGTAGCGATCTTTTTTCTGGTCCCCCAAGGACATAGCTACAAGCGTAGTCGACTGTATGTCATTCAAATTGTGAGTTACGATGTGCACAATTATTTAAATTAAATTAATGGACTCAAAATTATCCTGCACACGACTTGGCAATCTGTGCCGTTTTCTAGTCCATCCTATGACAAGAAAGCCTTTCCCATGGGTGCAACAAATTATGCAGTAGTTCTCTAGAAGACATTTCCAACATGTGGAAATGTTGCTGATTTTACTGCAACATTAGTTTTATTTTCTCAGAGGGGATGTTGGGGTTGCTGTGGAGGAGGGTAGGCAAATGGGGCTCTGGGAGGGATGCATCAGTTTGATGCAGACCGACCTGGAGTCCCAAATTGGTGGCCATCCCACATCCATGTGCATTGTGTTACGAACAGTGTCACTTGCTATCTAGAAGGAAAGAGTGTTTTTGTACACAAAGGGTGGTAGAACATCCTTGGGGGGATCATAGTGCATATTTTGGGGCATGATGGCCATCGATATTTTGTTTTTGAGAGATGATTTTATTTCCCTGTAAATAATCTCTCCTTTTTGCTACATTTTATTATCATTATCATAGCATATTTGTATTACTATTCTAATTGCTTCTTTTCCTCCTTAGCATCCTTTTTTCCCCCTCTTTTTTCACCTGAGATGACCCAAGAGGTTAACGTGGTGTAAAGCAATCAATCAATCAATCAACTCGACATTATAAATTATAGTACTATCAACATCATCAGAATTATAGTACTATCAAAACCATTGAATTCACTACAATCCAATTGATGGCAATAACATTTTAGGGTAAAATAAATAAATACATGCAACTACATGTATATTCTCAGTTGTTTCATTAATTCCCATTGGAATCATATTCAATCATGAAAAGGGAATATGGCTGACTTGTAAACAAACATGAATTCATTGATAATTGCATTTAAGAAAGGAAAAAGTGAAATCACTCATAATAAAAAAAAAAGTTTTGCTTGGGTATTTCTGGAGTATTTTTAATGCTGTTTATTTCATCATTTGACTTCAAAATGTGATTCATTTGTTCATGCAATATGTTTGTCAGCATATATAGGCCTACATGTACATGACAAATAAAGAATAGTTTTCTAAAGGTAATAGGAATGGAAATAATGATCAGTTTGTTCTGCATGGCACATTTTTATAGCAGTAACATCGAATCTGACAGTTTGTGCTAGAACATATATATTATATTATAATACAATGTATATTTGCCAGATATCAATTCTGAGACTTGCTTTTCTCATTGTGAATCAATTTAAGGGGGCTAGCTTATGAGGAAATCTGTTTTCTTAATATTAAACTGGACAGAAAAGCTTTTGGATTGGAAGGGCAAATGACATAAATAAATCGTGAAAAATATTTTCAATGATCATAGCATTGGTGGCAATCTTGAAAATAAACAAACATCATGCCAGTCCCAAAATCTCCTAAACAAATTTGTTCATTATTTTTTTTTAATTTATGGTTACATTATACTTGAATATAGACAATGGTCTTGTGGTTTCCATATACTGTACATGTAACTATGTTACAGATTCTGCTTTAACCGTAATCATCTGAAAATTGCTGAAAAAAATTGATTAACACAATTGTTGGAAATACTCTAAGAATGTTAGAAATATTTTAAGAATACATGTACAATTGAAACAAAAGGTAACCAGCCTTTAGCATCCAATCTGTCATCTGAGTAAGCACACCACATTTTGAGGATATAACTATAACATATTTATGGATCAAATGACAAATCATCTTTTTTTTATTTTTATAACTAGCATGATAAAAAATTTGATAAAAAATTAATGAAAATCCTCACTGGCTTACCCCCTTAAAAGGATGTTGATTCCGCATTTATGTTTATGAGTAAATTTTCAATTGTATTGTATCATATCATTATTAACTAAATAAACGATTTTACCATGATTTGTATTATATTTTTGACAATAAAGTAATCCCAAAATTCTCAAAATTTAAAATAAGTTGAAGTGTACTTTTTGATTTCTTTGAAGATGCAAGTTGCTGCAAGTGCAAAAAGTCATTGGGGGTTTGAATACTTTTTTTTTTTTTACAATTAGCACTATTTAATCTGTCTACTGCCAAATTAACAACCAATTTATTTTGAAAATTATTCTGAAAGCTCAAACTGAAAATCAAGGTGGACTATCAAAAATGATGATTTTTAAAGCAAAATATATTTTCCCTTCTCAAGTTACTTTACAAGACTTGAAGTCCTAAAAAATTAAAAGCTAAAAAATATTCTGAGTCTGTAAGAGCAAACGTTGCTCTTTCCTCTTTAATAACATATTCTTTTCTGCTCTTTTTTCCCTGGCAATTTCATTGATATTTTTGGGTTTAGGGGTGTGACCTGCTAAATGAAGCATGTCTTTAACATTCATATTCCACATATCTCTTACTCGCAAACGCACAAATTTATTCTTCATTCCAACATTTACACAATGGCAAGTACACTTTGAGGGCTTTCCGTAAGTATTATCACTATTTATGGTCTCATCCTGGGGTGTATCATCAAGAGATTCACATGTGTCAAATCCTGAATTCTTTTCACCATAGCCCGCTGCTATTGTTGTGTCTCTGTCATTGTCATGTGAAAATGAAATGTTCGTGGTATGTTTTGATGGGCCTTTCTCATGGTAATTGTTCATAACTGTTTCAGTATTAGCAGATTCATTCATGTTGACTGGCTGATGTGAAATGCCAGCATGAGTCTCAGAAGTATTATTTTGCCTCCAGAGAGTTGTTCCACTAGTTTCAGTTAACGGCAGAGTTTCCTTTGTATCAATAACATGCGTGAACTTTCTTTTCTTACCACTGTCTATGTATATTTGGTTGGAATTTTCAAAACTGCACATTCCTGATTGACTTGAAAATACTGCATGGTTCCTGGAAACACCAATACCACTCTCCTGGCATTCTGCAAATTCATGCTTATGCTGACTTTCAGATTGTACATGGTAAGAAAGAACAGAAATAGTTTTCTGCTTCTTCGTACCGGTATTGCAGGAATAATATTGACTATCACATGTCATTTCCAAGGATTTCTGTAAAGTGTCATTAGCACATGAATAGGAAGAACTAAGAATGGGTAAAGATAAATCTGATGAGGCTGAGCTTTTAACATCTCTGGGTGAATCCAAATTAATTGTTGACCCCGCTTCCAGACAGCAACTGACATGCTCTGAGCTTTTGTCAGATTCCACTACGGGATTTGGGCCTGAAATTAAAGGCATGATTTTCAGGTTAGGCTCTAGTACTGATGGAAGGGACTTTACTGAATTCTTATTTCTAAAAGTAAAGTGTGCATCATTGCCCAGTGGCTGAAAAGGTACAGGCAAACAACTTTTGAAACCACCTACTAATGACACATTGAAATCCAACTTGCTATATTCTTCATGAACAGTTGTATTTGAACAATTTGTATCACGATGCTGTGATTGTAGATGTAATGAACCTGTATTCTCTTCTTTACTGACAAATGGACTATGAGATAGAGAGGTCTCGACAACTGTCCCACAAACATTTTCAAAATATCCAGGATTTTCTAATGCATCCGCCGTCATAAACTCTGAAGAATTGGCAAATTTGAAAAGACTATTGTTCAATTCATTGAAAGAAGATGGCTCTGAATCCATTAATATGTCTGCCTCTTTGGTACATTTGCTGGACAAACAAATTGGTGATGTTGATAAAGCTCCAGTTTGTAAGGTTTCTGCCCTCTCATCTTCTCTTTCAATCAACTGAAAAAATTCATCAAAATTCTTGACAAATGATTCTGATATTTCTAAAGACATTTTCTCATCCAAGCTGTCTGTGTTACATTGAGAGAAGATCTCCTGGAAAAAATCTGTTTTTGAGGAAATACAATGATTTGTAGTTAAACTATTCTCATTTTCAACAAGTAAATCGTTGTCAACTTGGGAATTATCACCCATGAAAACTTCACAACCACCTGAAATAAAATTTTTCTCATCTTCGTCCACGCAAAAGGTATTTTCAAACCTGGAATAATTATCTGACTTCACATTTTCCATGATAATATTATTACTAGTCTTGAAATTCTCATGAGTTATAAAATCATAGTCTGCAACAGAAATGCCCATTGGTGAATCTGTCTTCAACATATTAAAGCAATCTTCCACAAAGTCTTCCATGTCGCCACAATATTCCTTGTCAAAGGAGCTGTCATTCAAATCAAATCTTTGCTGGGTAAGTGTAGAGTTTGCATCAGAAGTTAAATCTGCAGAGACCATTTTTATAGGAGATGAAATCAGTCCACTGTCAATCTGGATTTTGAGATGAAAAAAGAAAAAAAATATATCAATCAATTTTTGCAATACGATATTGGCTTTTAGAACATCTCAAGGCTATTTTAAGTTTTTAGCTCAAGTCTGGCCAGTTCAATGTATAAAAGAATTGCAGTATAATGTACTGGATATATATGTTACACTCAGCTATAAACCATATTTTTCTGGTCCTTCCTGGTTAGTTTATCTTCACAAATTACATTCGACGCCAGATAAGTCACTTATCTTCCTTCGACTGTAATTTGTGAAGATAAACTGACCAGGAAGGACCAAGAAAAATATGGTTTATAGCTGAGTGTAACATATATATCCAGTACATTATACCTCTGACTGGACCATAATTCCCCGCCCAATTCTTCATCAAACATACAGCAACATGGGCAAGTTAAAAGCTAGGCAAGATGTATAATGAACGTTTCTATGTTGGGGCTAAAAGGCACTGTAAAGGTCTTGCAGTTGACGGCCTAGTAATATGA
>JBCJKF010057961.1:0-10940 GCA_039654545.1 Plocamopherus ceylonicus
TCTTCTTCTTCTTCTTCTTCTTCTTCTTCTTCTTCTTCTTCTTCTTCTTCTTCTTCTTCTTCTTCTTCTTCTTCTGATTATTATTATATTATTATTATTATTATTATTATTATTATTATTATTATATTATTATTATTATTATATTACTATCATTATTATTATTAATATTATTGATAGAAAAAGAAGAATGATGATGATGATGAGGAGGAGGAGGAGGAGGAGGAGGAGGAAGAGGAAAGTAAAACCATTCTATCAATGTGAAATCTCGACTGCTATAAATATGTTAATATAAGTGTGTCTATAGAAACTTATAGTTTAGAGAATGTGCGTGGATTAATATTTTGTCATATGATTTTTACGATTGGAAGTGCTTAACGTACTTAAGATATAAGATCTTTATGCCGTTGTTTGGATGTCTTCTAAAACAAAGAATGGGAAAAATAATGGGACATATTAACTAAATAAGGTGTGTCCGGTCAGACGTCTCGTTCCAAAAAAGTTTAAATACAAATACATGGTGTCTGGGCTTGTTAGGAAGTATCGAAGGCTATTAATGGCTTAAATACAGTGTGCCCGGCTTTATATTATGGTTTTTGAATGATGTGGTTTGAAAGGCTTCGAATGGCAGGCATCTGGTCTTAAAATTGGGATCACCATCATCTGAAGGGCTTAAAAAGAGGGAGTCTGGTTTATATAGTCGAAATTGGGGTCTAAAGTTGTCAAATAATGGGAGATTTACTGTCCAATGAAGAAGTGTTCGGCCCAATGAAAAGTGTACGGTCCAATGAAGAAGAGTCCGGTCCAATGAAGAAGTGTCCGGTCCAATGAAGAAGTGTACGGTCCAATGAAAAAGTGCACGGTCCAAAGAAGAAGTGTCCGGTCCAATGAAGAAGTGCCCGATCTAATGAAGAAGTGTCCGGTACAATGAAGAAGTGTACGGTACAATGAAGAAGTGTCCGGTACAATGAAGAAGTGCCCGGTTCAATGAAGAAGTGTCCGGTCCAATGAAGAAGTGTCCGGTCCAATGAAGAAGTGTCCGGTCCAATGAAGAAGTGTACGGTCCAATGAAAAGTGCACGGTCTAAAGAAGAAGTGTCCGGTTCAATGAAGAAGTGTCCGGTCCAATGAAGAAATGTACGGTTACATAGAGGGGGGTGCAACACTAAACACCCGAATGACCCATGCGCGGCAGTTGTTCTTTTCGCTCCGTTGAGCCTCTCCCTCTCCTTGAATTTGAGTCTAGATCCATCTAAGATGCAGCTTTTAGCTTCATCCTGTTCTATCACTATGTTTCATAGTAAAGAGCTCATCTAGATCTAGATCTAAAGATCTATATCGTGTTTGTTTATTGATATAGTTGTGTCGAACAGCTAAAAAGAATGAACTGAGCATGTGCCATTCGCATGTATAATAACACTTCTTTAAAATATAGTACATTTAGATTGCATTTTAGGACTGAAACGGAGAGTGCAAAGGTCCTGTGGAGAAGTGTGCGGACACATGAGAATGTGTGAAAGGTGTCTGTAACTTGAGAAAGCGGAATCAATATTGGTCAGGGAAAAAGTCTCATGACTGTTTTTTCTATATTTTTATAACTGTAACAACGACCTCATCAAAGTAAAGACCAACCAGTGAACTTCTTTGTCGTATGAGTGGATCCCCATCAAATTATGCACCGTCTTTCAACGATCTGGTCACTGAAGGCTACACTCACAGACAGGATTTGGTGCGAGGCGTCCAACTATCGTAAATATCATCTAAGTCTAAATTCAAATCTGGCATACTTTCTCTAGATTCTAAATCTATCTATCATAGTTGTAATAGTAGATATTTATCTAGATCTAGATTATCTAGAATGTAGATACAACTAGATTCTAGATCCCATAATGAAAAGCCCATGACATAAATAGCCTAGGCCTGAAAGATGCAGTAGATCTAGATTCCGATCTATATTGGTGCAGATAGATCTATATGTAGATTGTTTAGATTTCTAGCAGATATAAATCAATCGTAGGCCGACTAGATGTTCTTGCCTCGTATCACATCGCTAAAAATAGTAGCCAATCAGGCACAGCTGCGTCATTCAACGTTTTGTGGCTTGTCTCGATACCTCTGTCTCCTCTGATGACATCATGAAATGGCTCAAACTGGGCCAAAAGAGCAATAACAACAAGAACAACAACAAGAACAACAAGATCAACAACAAGAACAACAGCAACAATACCAATAACAACAACAACCACAACAACAACAACAACAACAACAACAACAGCAATAACAACAACAATAACAACAACAACAACAACAACAACAACAACAACAACAACAACAACAACAACAACGACGACAACAGCAACGACGACAACAACGAAAACAAAGGAGAAAACAACAACCCAAGTAATGAAAAAAAAAGTCTCGTGATAGGGAAGACCACGAGAATCTCGTTTTCGGCGTGTTGACTTTCCCCAAAGGAGACCCTTCCTGTTACGTCCAAAAAGTTGACAAAACCGCCCCCAGGTCGCGCACAGCAAGCGTATAGGCACCACAGAGTACGACACGTTCAACTAAATCGCACGCGCCAAGTCGAACGGTCATAGAGTACAGACTCATGCTGTAGAGTATCAGGAGCGTCTGGAGAAGGCAGAGAGCTACTTGAATACATTTCGGGCAAGAACTTGCAAAAACAGATATATGAACACATTCTCGTTAGCATCGAGCGTACATGAAGAGCAATCTGTACGCCTTGATAAAGATTCTTTTCTTCAAAAAATTAATGCAGCACTTTTTGAGGGCTCTCCGGGCGGACTTTTTCCGCATCACTGAAGATCTACTCGGTCATTTGAAAATTAAAAAAGCGATGTTTTCAGAAAACATTATACATCAGAGTAGGGACATGGCCCCGATTCATTAAAACAAAAATGACACGGCTTTATCAAATGAAAATCAGACCTTCGAGATGAAATTGTATCCCCATGACCTCTCATCGTTGCAAGCTAGAGTTAGCTAAACATAGCTCCACGGTATCAGGGAAAGTAACTCTTCAATAGATACAATAACTTTTGTAAAGTTCATTTTAAGTGACAATTTTTAATAAAAGGGAAAGAAAAGTAATGAAAATATATTACGTTATTACATTGAAACACAACTAAATCAAAAATGTTAATATTGAACCAAACAGAAAATACCTTATGAAGAAAAATAGTAGAACCGGGACACTTGTAAGTAAATTTTTATATTACCAAATAGTACATCAATAATTCATATACCTACCAAACACATGGCGGTATCCCCTCGTGCGTAGAACAGGAAAATAAACTACAAAACCACATACGAGGCACAATTTAACAGTACAGGAACCACGGAGTTTGATGGTCTGGAGAAAATCATCTTGGACGGATCAGCCTGTGTCTTCGTTTTATTGTCTTTGGACTGTTCTTTGTTGTCTGACAAAAATGTACTGTCTTGTTTTGTCTTTGAAGATCTAGTGCTCAAACATTTACACTGCCTTCATCAAATGTAGATGGTCATTTATATTAATAATATTTTCCTTATACTTTCAGATTGTGAAATAAATCCCTACCAATCTTAACGACAGCAAAGGTACATTAGTTTTCAAACAGAAACTTAAATGTACAATACTAATATCAAAATTCGAAAACAATAGAGTACTTTAAGGCGCGTTGACAAGAATGCCCAGCTATCTGGGTTTTTCAGCTGTTATGAAGACTAAGACTAAGACTAAGAATAAGATTTTTCTTATTAAACTTTGTTAAATTTGCGTTCATATTGAGTTCTCCCCTGTGGCTTTTTATTATTACTTACACTTTAAATTGGGCATTGCTATCTAATTTGAAAAGAGTAAACAAAAAAATCTTTCGCCTTGAAATGGGGCAATGACTAACAATATTACATGTATTAGTAAATGTATAATATTATGTAGGATCATTGTACTACTGACGATATTGATGATGATGTCAATGCTAATAATGATGATGTGTTCCAATGTAACTCCAAATAAGAGGCTACATTGGACCACCGAAAACCGCAATTTTGAGACTAGCTTGGAAAGTTTCCATGTTCAAACCTACGAGTAGTTCCTAAACTAGGGCCACTTTCTAGTCCATCCTATGACAAGAAAGCCTTTCCCGTGGGTGCAACATTAATTCAGTAATTCTCTAGAGGAAATTTCCAGCGGATGGAAATTTTGTTGATTTTACTGCAACTTTAGAGAGGGGATGTTTGGGTTGCTGTGGAGGAAGGGAGGCATGTGGGCGTCATGAAGGCATTGGTCAGTTTGATGCAGACCGCTCTTGAGCCCAAAATTGGTGGCCATCCCCTTTCCATGTGCATTGTGTCACGAACGGAGTCACTTGCTATTTAGAAGGACCAAGTACTTTTGTACATAAAGGGCGGTAGAGCATTCTTGGGGGCTGTAGCGGTGCATATTTTGGGGATTGATGGCCGTCGCTATATTATTATTGTTTTTGAAAGATGAGTTTATTTCCCCTGTGAATCATCTCTTGTTTTTGCTACCCTTTGTTATCATTATCCTAGCATATTTGTACTAATATTCCAAATTCTTCTTTTCCTCCCCGGCATCCCTCTTTACACCACTAACCAATCAATCAATCAATCAATCAATCAATCAATCAACCGAAAACGAGCAGTTCCAAACGAGTCTCTTCCAGTTGCATACTAGTTTCAAATAAGAGCCTCTCCATGTTCCATGACCCATTCAATCCAAAAATCAGTGAACCAACGTTCTTAAAATATATACTGCAGACATCTAGTATTGTGGCATTCATTAAATGGTCTATAGGTAAGTCTTTCAATGCTCTTAAACTGGTTCATACATCAGTCTTTGAATGTTCTTAAACTGGTTCATACATCAGTCTTTGAATGTTCTTAAATTGGTTCATACATCAGTCTTTGAATGTTCTTAAACTGGTTCATACATCAGTATTTGAATGTTCTTAAACTGGTTCATACATCAGTCTTTGAATGTTCTTAAACTGGCTGATGCATCAGGTTATCAAGGCTCCTAAACTTATTCATACATCAGTCTTTGAATGTTCTTAATCTAGTTCATACATCAGGTTATCAAGGCTCCTAAACTTATTCATACATCAGTCTTTGAATATTCTTAATCTAGTTCATACATCAGGTTATCAAGGCTCCTAAACTGGTTCATACATCAATCTTTGAATGTTCTTTGGCCGAAGATATACTAAGCCCGTCCGACTGTTTTCAAAATGAAGACAGTTGAAGGATGCCAAACGATGACTATACTACGTCCGTTCTTTGCTGCCTTCACCATAATAATTTGACTAGAAGTTAAGAAACAATACCCAACACACTACACGGTGGGTTGGCATGCCATCGAAACCTTCTCCCCTTCCCATTCGCACCGTACAATGGGATAATTAAATCCATTTTTAATAATTCTGTTATTATTGAAAAAAAAATAGGAATTCTGCTCGGACATTGCCTAGAAATGTGGTCGCTCGATTCAAATATGAAATCGGATTTGTTGTACGATCAACCATTAAAAAGATATTTGAATTGAAAAATAATAAGTCTTGGCCCGGTCATCAACACCTGGCGACGGTGTGACCGGATGTCAGACTCGTCCTTCTTGAGGGATGGAAGTGCAACAGGAGACACTTCAATCCGGCTGTCGTCAACACTGGCTGCAAGTTGGAGTTAGTATAGCTTGTTTGTACGTCAAGTCTCTCTTTCATTTGGAATCGAGGCCTGCTCGGTTTTTATCCTTCATTTGTTGTCTTCAAACCGGGCTTAGTATGATATATTTTCGGCCTTAAACTGCTTCATACATTAGGTTATCAAGTTTCCTAAACTGGTTCATACATCAGATTTTCAAGGCTCCTAAACTGTTTCATCAGTCAGTCTTTACAGTCAGTCTAAACATCAGTCTTTGAATGTTCCTGAACAGGTTTTATAAATTAGTCTTTCAATATTCCTGATCTGGTTCATATATCGGTATTTCAATATCACTAAACTGGTTCATAAATCAGTCTTTGAGTGGTTCTGAACTGGTTTTACAAATCAGTCTTTCAATGTTCCTAAACTGGTTCACACATCGGTCATACACTATTCTTAAACTGGTTCATACATAAGTTTTTGAATGATCTTGAACTGGTTTCTTTCAATGTTCTTAAACTTGTTCATACATTAGTCTTTCAATACCCGTAAACTTGTTCATACACCAGTCTATCAATGTTCCTGATCTGGTTTTATACATCAGTCTTTCAATGTTCTTAAACTGGTTCATACATCGGTCATACAATGTTCTTAAGCTGGTTCATACATAAGTCTTTGAATGTTCTTGAACTGGTTCCTTTCAATGTTTTTAAACTGGTTCATACATTAGTCTTTCAATACCCGTAAACTTGTTCATACACCAGTCTATCAATGTTCCTGATCTGGTTTTTATACATCAGTCTTTCAGTGTTCTTTAAATGTATCATACATCAGTGTTTAAATACTCGTAAACTAGTTCATACACCAGTCTTTCACTGTTCCTAAACTGAGTCATACATTAGTCTCGTAAACTGATTCATACACCAGTCTTTCAATGTTCCTGATCTGGTTTTATACATCAGTCTTTCAATGTTCTTAAACTGGCTCATACATCGGTCATACAATGTTCTTAAACTGGTTCATACATTAAACTTTTAATTTTCTGAAAGAGGTTCATACATAAGTCTTTGAATGTTCTTGAACTGGTTTCTTTCAATGCTCGTAAACTGGTTCATATATCACTCTTTCCGTGCTATTAAACTGGTTCATACATGAATCCTTCATTACTCATAAAATGGCTCACACGTCAGTCTTTCTTAAACTGGTCCATGCATCAATCTCTCAATATTGATAATAAACTGGTAGAAAACACGTTTCCTTAACGCTCCAAAACAGCAGGTCAAAGTAGATGCAATAAATGGTCTTTTATTGCTCAAAACGAATTGTGAACATTAGTTTTTTTATACTCGAAGACAGTTGGTCAAAAAAGATGTACAAACAGAAGTAAAATTTCAAAATAGGCCAAAATATTACAGCTTCAGTCATAAGTTTTGACTGACTTGACATGAATCATTTATCAAACAATAATCTAGGGATCCATTTCACAAACGTATCGCTGCCTATCACTACATTCATAATCGTTAAGTCTCCCAACTCCAGCCGTATATACACCGACTTCCAATTCACAACACTTTTCACCATTATATTGGTCGGGTTGATTGGCGTTAAACAACTGGCTTATTTCGTAAGACGTCAAGGGTTGTCCATCTATCCAGACGTACGCATCCTTTGATGGCAAGCGATCCAAGCCAACTGTTATATCTACTCTGCTGCCTTGTCCACGCTCTACAAACATTTGTGTAATCGTGTCAATCAGTTCCACGGTGTTGGCTTTGCAAAGACGCCCTCCAAGACTCACGCAACGCGCTTTGGCTTCGTTATAAGTCAATATATCATGCGACAGGTAGAGGCACCAAGAGGTGTTTCCGTAAGACCTGAGTTCGTACCCCAAATGGTAATGGCACGTCTTTTTCTTCACGTACAACTTCCTCTGGTCTCCATCAGAGCGCAGTCCGTTATTGTCCAGGAAGTCGATGAGACCGATGATACAGGTGCCGTCTGAGGTATCCCATGAAAAACTCATACAGACGTCACTTCTGCCGCACAAGCAGGCACATTGGCCTTTGCTCGTTTTCGTCCACTTCCCGATGGGGGCGTACAAGCTTAGTCTTCTATCCGAAGTAAGGTGAAAATAATCGTGAGCTGTCTTTGCAGTCTGAGCAAAACTTATGTCGAGGGCTAGAAGCATGCATTGACATGTGGCAATGCTCAGCAGCGTCTTTACAAATGACACTTGTCCGTAGCCCATGGTCATGATACGTTTCGTTCAAGGGGCCCACTGGGCACTGTTAGGATTCTTGGCGTGTATTGACTGGACACTGTCAAGGTTCTTGGCGTGTATTGACTGGACACTGTCAGGATTCTTGGCGTGTAATGACTGGACACTGTCAGGATTCTTGGCGTGTATTGACTGGACACTGTCAGGATTCTTGGCGTGTATTGACTGGACACTGTCAGGATTCTTGGCGTGAAATGACTGGACACTGTCGAGGTTCTTGGCGTGTATTGACTGGACACTGTCGAGGTTCTTGGCGTGTATTGACTGGACACTGTCAAGGTTCTTGGCGTGTATTGACTGGACACTGTCGAGGTTCTTGGCGTGTATTGACTGGACACTGTCGAGGTTCTTGGCGTGTATTGACTGGACACTGTCAGGATTCTTGGCGTGTATTGACTGGGTACTGTCAGGATTCTTGGCGTGTATTGACTGGACACTGTTAGGAATCTTGGCGTGTATTGACTGGACACTGTTAGGATTCTTGGCGTGTATTGACTGGACACTGTTAGGATTCTTGGCGTGTATTGACTGGGCACTTTTAGGAATCTTGGCGTGTATTGACTGGGCACTGTTAGGAATCTTGTCGTATAATGAATAGACACTGCCTGTATTCTGAGAGAAGGCCAGAAAAGGCCCAACTGTCTTTAAAATAATTTCGACTTAGGGGTCAAGATTTTGTATAAAAGTTCATAAAGGGGGAGAAGGGGTCTATTAACATCCACTCGCTCCTGATTATGTTTCTTATTTACTTACTTCTTAATTCGCGCTGGAATCAATTGTTCTCCCTGTGGTTTTCTGTCATCACGACCAACCATCTGATACGCAGTGGTTTTGACCAAAGTGACCTTGATTTCCGTTCATGGTTGCTTAAACTAAACAGGCATTATCGGAGATTGACGAGCCTGGTTGGTCTCTCAAGCAGGTAAATACATTGATTTGAAGGCACCAATACAACGCCAGAATTACACCAATTTCTTTTCAAAGCCTTGATTATAGGATAATTGCTCATGTATGATAAGAAGGAAGAACTGGAACACAGGGAAATCCTGAGAAAAATCAGATTGTCACCATTACAGCGTATTCTCCCCCAGATGGCTCCGTTTCATTCACACCCGGAACTGATGTATATGTCGCAGCAACATTGCACCATATAATGTAATTGCGAATACGTCCTAAGTGTATTCTGAAAAACACAAGTAGTACACAATGACTCATCAAAAAGACATCACCAGGGCTATGAAGGAAAATATTTGCAACGCTCTTTGGAAAACAGTTTTAAAACAGCGGTAGTGTAGTTGGTATTCTGGCCATTGTTGGTCATTAAGCGGATATAGTTGAAGTGGAATGCCTTCAAGAACAGTCTCAACAAACACTCCCGTTGTCACTCTGTGTTCATTGACAATGAATTCCAACTGATACCTCAGGAGCATCGGTGTTAAGATTTTCCTCCTGATAGCTGTTGCTTTTTTCTGTATTGGTGGAGCATATGCAGTACTGTGAAGCGCGTCACTAGCGTGGGAACGCAACCTTAAATGTTTATTGATAGAAAGAAAGGGGTCTAACTCGTCAATCAAGACTAGGTTGAATAATGGATTTTTTTTTCATTTGCGTTTAAATCAATTGTGGAGGATTCTTTATGAATTGTTATTGTTCTTCAGCGGCTCCAAAGTAAATATATTCTTAACTTAATATAATAGTTGTTTTTTTTTTTCAGTGGGAATAATTGATTGTTCGATTATTGCTCTGTCATGTGCAAGTGCCTGGGACATATTGCTTGAAGGAGTTAGGGGTGAAAGGCTTGAAGTTGCTATTATTTCTATAGGCCAACAATGGAAAATTGTATCAACACCCATACGTTCAATCAATGAACATTTCAGGTTTCAAGTTTCAAGTTTATTTAGTAGATATAAAGTAACTTCGTTTTTTTATTTTTATTTTTTTTTCAAAGTAAATAAGCTGTGAAATCCATTATACCGACAACAAGCTATAATACGAAACAATAGACGCATTCTACAAAAGTTTAAAAGATGTCATAGACAAAAGCAGCAACTATGTTTTCGTCATGGGCGATTTCAATACTAAAATAGGCTCAGGAAACACCGAGGGATAATCAACGCTATTGGTCGTACGTCTTTGGAGAAAGAAACAATAGAGGAAAAAGACTTATACAATTTAGGGGGGGGGATAACCTACGCCTAACAAACAGCCATTTCACAAAACATCACTCTAGATATTGATATTGCACATGGAGATCCCCAAACGGTGAAATGAAGAAACAGAAAGATTTTTTTTGACACAACAAAGAAATATTGTAACAAACTGTGACCATTTGCAAAATGTTACCATGGAAAGCGACCACAGAATGATCTACGCTGAAATAAACATCAACGAAAAACTAGAACGGCTGAAATGAATTCAGAGAAAAACAAATTATGAAAAGGCCCATGCAGGACCAGGAGCTTCAAGAGGAAGCAATGCAATTTCAAGTTAACCTCTAAAACAAATTCGAACAGCTATGTGAGAAGCAACCATCCATTGATACCCCTACCAATAAAGAAGAAACAGACAACATACAACCCCCTCTAAATACCAAAGTAGAATATAAAAGAGAAGAAGATTAAGAAATAGATGACCTACATAAAAGAAGGAAAGAGACTTGGCAAAAGAAGAAGCAAACACAAGAAAAAGAATAGAACATTCGGAGCTGAACAAAACAGTGAAAACGAAAAGCAAAATGATTGCAAGGAGAGAAAAGAAAGAGCTTGTCAAGAAAATTTCAGAAGTTGCAAGAGCCAAAAGAAATAACTAAAACTGGAAATAATACCCAATTATAAGACAAACAGCACAAACCAAGAAGAGATTCCTGATTTGACAGACGAGGATACCATCAAAATTATGAAGAAAAATAAAGCGCCAGGAATAGGTGAGATAACAAGCGACATTTTAAAGATCGGAGGGAAATGTGTAACCAGATATCTAACTTAAGTATTCAATGATAGATT
>JBCJKF010058072.1:0-10940 GCA_039654545.1 Plocamopherus ceylonicus
TCTCTCTCTCTCTCTCTCTCTCTCTCTCTCTCTCTCTCTCTCTCTCTCTCCCTCCCTCCCTCCCTCTGTGTGTGTGTGTAGGTTGTGTGTGTGATATTATTACATGTATATAATACTCGGTTCATCTAAAGGCACCGACGACTTTGTACATGTAAAAGACTTGCCTGGGTTGGATCACAGACAAACATACGATGGACGTTTGACGGTCGTACTATGGCTTGAAACGATGAAAAACTGATAGTGTGTGGTCACCATTAGCCAACGGCCTAGACAAACTTACCCGATTGACCCTTATAAATGTCAAGGTCAACAAGACTGCAAGAAAAGCATTGACCTTCACCTCATGACCCAATGACATCCGAGTCGAGTCCGTGATGGCGCTGCAGAAGAGGAGAAACAGTTTCTACCGTACCCTGAAAAATACAGAACCAGATTTGGACGATCTGGTTCTTGACAGAGGAGCTTCTGCTGCTGCTCAAAATAAATGGCTGTTTGAAATAGCCTGGGAAGTGGCAAATAAAGGTAATTTTGTTTGTGACTCCCTGATCTGGACCTAGATCTAGATCTAGACATCTAGATCTAGATAGATCTACTGAAAGTTGAACGTATCCGGGTGACAAGGACACTGTCACTGAGTCAAAGAGTAGATCTAGATTAGATCTAGATCTCGTATCTAGATCTTCTAGATCTAGATTAGATCTAGATTAGAGAGATCTAGATCTAGATATCTAGATCTAGAGATCAAGTGTAATGAAATGTAGTGATTAGTGAATGTTGTGCTATGAAGTGTACGACCGGTGACGTTGTTTTCAATGTTTTCATGAATTCATAGTCCTACTTCATAGATCTTGAATCTAGATTCTAGATCTAGAAAAATCTAGATTCTAGATCTAGAAATTTTTTAACAAGTTATGAATAGATTAACTCATTAACTGCATACACATCATTGATGAAGTTACCTCATTTTGGCTGAATCATGGCTTTGGCCCACTAGTATCAATTTATTGCTGTTTTTGTATGAGTACTTGTTCTGTCAATATTAGTTCTGATGATGACACTCAAGTCTTCACCTCACACCTCTCTCTCGTCCACACGTATGTCTAGACTGCGGGCCAATGCCTTGTCGAGAACAATGATTGACTGACTGACTGCTGTTGACTCCTTAACTTACAACGTTCTTCCCCACCCCTATATATTGAGAAAGCGGGCCAACGGCTTGAGTGGAATGCTATATTATATGTGAACTTCCCCAATACAAGTGTTTTAACCCTTATCAGCCGGGTCCCGTATATTCGCCCCGCTTTGCCTGAGCAGATCACCTACGCGAACGGCGGGTCCTGTATTTTGCCGTCTCCTTGACCACGTGCCAAACCCAACCACTACCGGAGGGTCCCGTACTTTGACGTTCTGGCTAGGCGCTCTGAGGTTTCCGTCATTCTTCACTCCCAGCTGTAATCACTGTGATCGAGTTAAATGAGGCTAAAACGCTTCAACCAATGAAAAACAAGCTTTTATGCGCAATATGACAACATGAAAATCTAAAGGATAAAAAGGGGAAATCGTTCATAATTTGTATGTTTACATCTGAGCTTATATATTTATTAAATGCCACATGCATTGTTTTTGCTGACATAGGAATACATATTTTGATGAATTATTCATATTGGGATATGTCTGAGTAGTAAATTTAAGCACTGATCGTCGATTAAGATTTTGAAATTACAGGGAAATCATCAGTCATAATGTATCCTTTTGATCTTGAGAGTTTGGGACTAGCATGAACCAGATGCCCATCGTTGCGTCAAGGCAGCAATAGCCGCGGGCTAAAGCTCAATGTACCGTGGGCCCCGGGATTTGTTCTCTCAAAGTCAAAGTGGTGTAAGATGTAGATTTCGGCGTTTCATTGACTAGGGATAATTGTTTCATTCAGAGAGAGCGCTTCATGATAAACAGCAATAACAACACAGCCAGGCCTACATCACATTACAGGGGCAGGCTCGTCCCATGTGCTAGTGTGGCAGGCTACGGCAGCCTCATACACAGCGAAACTAGGTCAGAGGTTGATTTTGGGAGGTCACAGGTGGGTCAGTGTAATGAGTGTTAAAGAGAAAAGGGTTTTTGCTAGAGATGGTTTTGGAAACGACGAGTGATAGCGGGCCAAGTACTTGAGTAGAAATAGAATATTATATAGGTAGTGTCTTACCACTGAATGGTTCAGTGGCAATGGATAAAAACTGTCCACTGCATGAGTCTGTCGGTGGCAATGGACAGTTCATGGATGTAGTTCAACTGTAGTTCATTATGGTACCCAGTTGTTCGGTGGCAACGACTAAAGCAGGCCTATCCATTGCCACGGAGTGTATAAATTGGTGTTCCTGGTTAAACTGCCTAATATACTATTACCATTAACTACTAGAATCTACTCTGAGTTTTACTGTCGTGTCGGGTCAGGGTGACATGTCCAGACGGAATTGGTTTGTTGGTTTTTTTAACAACTCTTATCCATTCAATTCCGATGAACCAGTTTTTATTAACTTTGGGGCAAGAAGAGCTACACCAGACTCTGTGGTAATGGACAGTATGTCATAGACCACCGAACCATTTGTCAGGCACAAGACACAAGAAAGATAAAGATAACCAAACATTACCGGTTCCTACTTTACTGAAAATCGTCATTGGCAGGCCTCCTTGCTTCATTCCTTTCGAATATCGCTTCGCCCAAAAAAGTCAGTAAGAACGCTTTTTTTTCTTGGGGGAGGCGATTCGGTGCCACTGTCGCGGGTTCAAGTCTCAGTGGATGCCTATTTTTCTTTCTTATTTTTCTATCAAAAATTCTTCCCTCTGTGTTTGTAATTACTCTCTATGGGGTCATTGAAATTGTCTAGATCTAATGTGTCAGATCTATTTCATGGTGAATATTGGACAGTAACACAAGATAGAAAAAGATGGAGGCTGCATAGAAATGGAGCTGGGTTTTAACAAGAATGCTCAGATTTTTATTGCAAAATAGAAGATTTAGTGTTTACTCTTACAAATTATTCTACTTATTAAATAATTATTCTTATTATATATAATACAATATAAACTTACCTTTGTCTGATTTTTTAGCTATTATATTTGAATATTATCGAGTCTGGTTTAAATTTAAGTTTGTCTTTTCTTAAATCTGTCATAAATTATCTACTAGTTATATCATGGCAAGCCATCTTGTTAAATACTGGTATGTTAAAATCTTTATTTTTTGCAGTTGGTGGAATATATACAGTGATCAAGACAAAGGCCCCTGTGACTGTTGAAGAATGGGGCGAACAGTACTGCTTGATGGGCCCCTACAACGAAGCCTGTGTTCGAACAGAAGTGGAAATATTAGAGCCTCATCATCATGTATACAGAGAGACTATAAGTTCGATGCGGAAAGCTGGAATCAGGGTATTCAAGAAAACTATTCCTTGTTAAACATTTTGTCTTTCTCTGTACCTCTATGTTATTTGATTGATAGATAAGACTGTAGATGCAAAATTTTGTCAAATGACTGTTTTAAATAGAAATAAACGCATTACGTTAATTATATGATAACAGGCAAAAAAATGGATTTTGATTTGTAGGTATCACATTTGTCCCTCTTTACATCATCTTGTAAGAAGTTGGCATACTTCAAGATTTTAAAATATGTTAATAAATTTTCCATATTTTCAAATAATGTCATTCAATGATCTATATTTTTTCAAACACATCGCTATAGCAGAAGGCGGGTATCAAGTATTTAAAATAGCTGACACACTCAGCTAAAGCTGGGTATTCTTGTCAATGCACCTGATTGTAACTTATTTTGATATTGATTATTAAGTATTTTACTATTTATTGCATTAGTTTACTTTACAATCTGAATGTACATAAGGGAGATGTGAATACAAATGACCCTCAACATTTGAAGATGATAATTTTAATGTAAATGTTTGAGCACCAAATCTTGTGATATTTTTCATATTGAATTCCTTAAGTGGTGATACTGCTTGGTCATTAACTGCTTTGAAAAGAATGAGATATATTATTATATATTATTTATAAGTAGCTGACCAACTCTGTTAGCTGAGTATTCTTATTAACACGCCTCAAGCAATTTTTTTTCTGGTATTTTGATTTTATCGTTATACATTTAAGTTTCTGCTTAAAATCTTCTGTATCTTTAGTCTTATTTTATGTTTTGGTTGGGAGTTTATTCCACAATCTGAATGTATTACTATGGGAAAATATGAATACAAATCGCTGTCTACATTTTAAGCAGGCAATATAACGGTAAATGTTTGAGCGCCATATGTTGTGTGACTATTTTTGCGACTATTTTTTATCTTGAAGTGATAATGTTGCTTGTCCATTGATTGCTTTGAAAAGAATGGTTACTTTATTTGATAGCACTTTGATCTTTTACTGGTATTCATTGTATTTTTTCCATGGTTTTTATTATTTATTTATTTATTTATTTATTTTTTTTTTTTTTAAGATATGTATTGTTATCGTTGTTCATTTCAAAGTAGCCTGTCTTTTATTTATTTATTTTTTTTCTAAATAATTTTCTCGTACAGGAATCACTGTCAAAATTATTCATTATATTTAGAATCGTTTTAAAAGCCTGGTTAGCTTGCATCATTTAGATGGCTTTTTTCCCTGATTCTGATTTCTCAAAACATTATTCTTCTGTAGATCTAGATGTAGACACTAAATGTTGATGATCAGTACATCAAAACTCTGAAGGCTGTATAACCAAAAAAGCGACAAGGGGTTTTATGTGTCAATCATTGATATAGTGATCAATCCATTTAGATAATGATATATAGGTTTTGATTTTAGATGTTGATTTTCAGATATATAGTTTGAACCTTGCCCACTGTGTTGTAATTATGATGTTACAATACAGTAATTTACGGGACTTCAACAGAATAAACTTAGATCTAGAATAACAATACATGTAACAAGTTTTGTTGTTTTTAAGTATGTGTTTTTTTATTTGTTATCCATCTAGTTGTTAAATGAATTCAAGTCCCTGTTGTGAATTGCAATGTAAAATGACAAAAATGAGAGGAAGAATTAGAGTGTCTCGTAAAACAATGTAAACTGTTTAGAAGAAACAGTAACATAATCTAAAAAGCAGAAAAAAAATATCCGAGATGGAGAGAGAAAGCTGACTTCAAAGTCTTGATTATGCTTTCTCTCTTCAAAGATAATTGTAAAAGCTCCAAGTACATTGTTTTCACACAATAATACAAAATCTTACTCATAATGTCTTATTTGAGACTTACAATGTGTCTTTCTCCATAAAGGTATATTTCGGTCGTTGGCTGATTGATGGCTACCCCAAAGTTGTTTTGTTTGACATCGGCTCCGCCGCGTGGAAGTTAGATGAGTTCAAGCATGAGCTTTGGGAGACGGCTAACATCGGTATTCCGTGGCATGACCGCGAATCCAACGATGCTGTTATATTTGGTGCTCTTGTGGCCTGGTTTTTAGGAGAGGTAATTTTATTGTAATGTTCTTTCATGAATTTGAGGATAGAGTGGAAATTCTGATGAAATTGACTTTTTTTTTTTTTTTTTTTTATCAGAAGAGGTAAGATGTTTTTATTTTCTGTGGCTTTCTTTTCCTTCCCATTAGATTTTGTACACATAATTATGATATATCTTACCAGGAGCTTGCAAAGTATAAATGATCTTTTTTTTTTTTTCTTCCATCATGCCTAATATTTGGATATGCAAATTTCGTCTGTGACATTTTGGAGTGTTGCAGCAGATTTTTCAAGTTTCTAACACTTGAACTTGAATATTAAAAGATATATGGTTCGTTCATGGTAGACATCTTTGACAGTTCATTGGTTTGCTCTTGTTTGCTCTGAGTGAAGGCCAGGCACAAGAAAGTGTTATCCCTATGAGCAAGACAATGAATACACTTAGATTTTACTGTTGAGATTGTTTGACTGGCAAAGGTCCACCCCCAAGAAATCATTTGACTTCTGATCAGGACCCCAGGCTGACATCACAAAAACTTAGAAAATGTAGGGGACAGATAGGTTTCAACCAAACCTTTCAGCTGCGATTGCAGAGTATCAGTTGTTACATTATCTAGCTCTGTTATCTACATATTGACATCTTTGTACATCTCAACATTCCTATTTCCATCGCTTCTTAAGACATGCCCATCTTTACTGCAGCATGTGGAGCCATGAACATTTAATTAACCCAATAGGTGTGAGATTCTTGATGTTCCCTTTTTTTCTTTCTTCATTTCATTACCTCATCAGAAAAAAAACAAAAACTGTCTTAACCATTATAATGTTCTTTGATGTGATAAACATTCAAAACATTTTCATTGAAATTTGTTTGAAGTTGACTAATGGTTTGACAAAGTCATTTCAATTCGTCATGGACCTGTTGCAACTATAGTTCTGAATGTTATAGAAAAATTGACATTCCTTTGAACTTCTACCTCATTTACCAGGTTTCCTGATTTTCTAGGAACCCTATTCCAAAAGTCCTGCAATATTATGTTTGTTCTTAAGTTTCATATAAAATTTATGAGAAACAGTAACGCTTTGACCGAGCTTGACCATTGTGCATTTCTTTTTTAATTTTCAGTTTATAAAGAACACTCCAAATGATCCAATGGTCATTGGACATTTTCATGAATGGCTAGCAGGAGCTGGTCTGATTTACACGCGGACTCGTAAAATCAACATGTCTCTCATTTTCACCACCCATGCCACGCTTTTGGGCCGATATTTATGTGCGGGGTGTGCTGATTTCTACAACAACCTTGATAAAGTAAGTTAATTTATACATAAAGATATTAACCTTTTGATTCGCAGTTTTTTTGCATCCTTGCCCCATACAGATGTGAATTATTTTATGTTGTTGAGAAGGATGTAAAAATGTGTCTCTAGGGTCGATTTTTTAAATTTAAATAGCAGGATTTGATAGATAGGAAATAGATTGTTATTATTATTATTATTATTATTATTATTATTATTATTATTATTATAACAACTATGTCATGTTTGTACACGCTCAGGTCTGACAGCATTGCATACAATTGTTTCCATGCAAAAAATGGTAGAAAGCCAAAAATGAAATGAAAGTATTTATAATTTCAAATACAGTAAATTACTTGTGAAATCATATGTGTATGTATGTGCTCTCATGCGAAGGCTACTGCTTTGCAATACAGTAATTACGAGGTTTGTGTGATTCACTTTTTCAGTTCAATTTAGACAAAGAGGCAGGAGATCGCCAGATATACCACCGCTATTGCATGGAAAGAGCTGCCGTGCACTGTTCTCATGTTTTTACAACTGTTTCTGAAATTACGGGTGTTGAATCTGAGCATTTGCTTAAAAGAAAACCTGGTGAGTTGGGTTTTTTTGTTTTTGTTTTTGTTTTTGTTTTTTTTGTGTGTGCACTGTCTTTAATAGTTTTCTCAGCCGATCAATAGCTACCGTATATCCTCGTGTATAGTGTGCCCTCAAAGATAATGTGCACCCCCCACTAGAGAACCTCAATTTTGGTCTCAATCCTATGTCTAGTGGATAATGCACATCTACATTTTCATAAAATATTTACTGAACTCCAATGACATTCCACTCCAAAAAGGTCAATTTATGTCATCCCTTTGTTAAGGGAGCCGCCATTTTTAATATTTATTATAACTTATCAGAGATCACTTGGCTAGGTAGGCCTATCATTCAGTTCAATGGTAGAATAATAGCAGACCTTTTACTATTATACACTGTTGATGCCTAAGCAAATCCTGGTGAGTGAGAGTGGCTTGCCAGAGTACCATACTTGCAGCGCTTTATAGGCCTAGTCTTTAACTATGTCTGCTTCCGCCAAACCCCAAAAATCGATAATTCACCGCCAGCCAGCCAAAGGCAAGTCAGCGCATCGCTGGCAGCATAGATCTAGGCCAAGTCTTGGCTAGATCTAGCCCACGTGGGAGAGTGCAAGGCCAGATAAGCCAACAGGCACCATTCGTTTTCCTTCTTTCAGTGGCCTGGCTTTCCATAATGCGCTAAACGGTTCTTCATGAACAACATTAAAAGACATAAATAAGAAAGCACATCAAAGTCTGGAATACTTACTTTCCCAGGCAAATACAGATGTACGTACTCTGGCACAAAATTCGTACTAAATACGTATGGATGATACATGCCATAGCTTCATTGAGGGAACTCATTGTTATTACCTATTTTTGATACTGGGTCACGATACCTAAAGCAACAAGCTAGGCTTACTTCTCAAAGGAGGACCGGCTAAAAGAAAAAAGACGATCATCATGAAATACTACCGATTCATTGCGGCAATCCAATAAAGGGACGTAACCTCTTTCTAATGTACTAACATAGATATGGAGTTACATACCTGGATGGGTAAAAATCTATATTGCGAGGACGGCCCAACATTTAAAAGAATTGATTCTGAAGTTGAAGAATACATGTAGAACTTTAGGGCTAGATCTTCAATGTGAAGAATAAATGAAAAATTGGCCATGATTGATATTGATAAATATATTGGATAAATACACAGACATCTGGTTGGATCTAAGTAGATTTAAAGTTAAAGTTTTATACAGGCCTCACAATTAAGTAAATTATTATTACATGTGTATGTGCATTGAGCTCAAGATTGGGAAAACTTCCTGCGCCCGAACTTGAGCTAGATTAGGACCTAACGGTAGATCTACACAAAAGCATTAACGAACAGAAGTTAAAATTGGAAAAAAATAATGACATAGTGTGAATGAAGCTGAAGTAATCATCATCAAAGGACTACACCTCCCTGGGCCGCTGTAGTCCTTTTCATAAGCGTTCACAAGAATACATTTCTCAGGAATTTTTTAGTATATGTTATGAAGGAAAAATTTCAATTAGACCATTTTGCATTCGCAAACGTCATTGACTATTCACCATAGACATTGATAGATCTCATCTGTCACTGTCTGCTTCATGCTTCAGAAACCGGGATAAGCTTTGGCCCTATAAGCAGAAAGGCTTGAAAGGACTACTACCACTCATTGACTATTGTAATCCTCACAAGAAACCTGACTGACATCTATCAGATAGTAGATAAAAAAATCAGGAAAGAGAGTGGCAAAGTGTAGTGGAATGTACTCTAGCAAGCCAACTTAATCCTCTCCACCTTATCCTCATCACAAAAAAGAAAAAAAAGAAAGCGAAATAACTCCCCCTAAAAACCAACCCAAAACAAGCATGAGCATCCAAATAAAATTGACCAAATCATCAAATGTGCCAAAATAAATTAGACAAACAAAAATAACCCAAAATAAATAAGCCCCCAAGAAGCAGCAAAATAAACCAAGTACATGTAAATAGCCAAAAGGCACACATGGCTATAGAGATTTTTTTTCTTTTGGCAAGTTTAGAATATATCAGGTACTCATACCTACAGCACGGTGATTTAAGGAAAGAGATAGGACATTTGCAATTATTATTGATTTATTTGTCATTTGACATGAATACAATATGTTTTCTTGTCATTCATTTTCAGATGTCATCACACCAAACGGTTTGAATGTTGTCAAATTTAGTGCCCTTCATGAATTTCAAAATCTACATGCCATTAACAAAGAGAAAATCAATGATTTTGTTCGAGGACATTTTTATGGGTATGTAAGATTTGAAAAGTTTTTTGTTTATTTGTTTTTTTATGGGAATTCATTTATTCCAAGAAAACTGAAATTATATAAGGACTTATGCAAATGTTTGAATCACTATATTAACTCTCAAACATAGCTTTATTCCTTAACAATAAATTGAGAGGAAGTTTTAAAATGGCTATTGGTGTTTACACAACTACCTCTTGAATACTTTCCAGCTTCTGTCTAGAGAACATCATGAGGGAAATCCTCCATAAGTTTGAATCTCTTCAAATCTTTTTGTAATGATTTGTAAAGCACTTTGAGCTTGTTGACAACAGGGCGGGATAAAGCACTATATAAATGCAATTTTTTAAAAAGATATCTCTTCAAAGTAGAATAGTTCATGATTCAAGATTTGTGGATGAGGTAGACTTAATTTTCTCATGGTCATGCTAACCAATTTGAACAATCCATAAGCTATGATCAGAATAAGGTTAGCAGTGCAATATCACTGGTGACTAAACTATTTACAATTTGGAAAAACAGTGTTGTCTGTTTGACTAAAAAAGTTATATCATATAAAGCCATATTAATGTCTATACTCCTTTATGAGTGTGAGAGTTGAACATTGATAGCTGAAAGAATACAACTACAAACTTTTGATCCGAAATATTAGAAAGAATCTTCATGTATATTTGACCACAAAAGATTGCTCACTGTACCACACAAACCTGTCCTCTCTGCAATCAAAACAGAGAAATTAAATTCATGGCATAATTCTTTCTAAAAAAATATATATATTAATAAAACTGATCCTGATAGGAAAAGTTGAAAGTCGAGAGGAAGAAAATTTGTTAGCTTTGTGATCATCCCTCAATCCTCTCAACATTCTTTCTGGTCAGGAGAATGAGATGAATGCTCTGAGTGCAAATTGTTGATTTTTGTTCTTCTCTCATGATAGAGATCCCTTTAAAATACAGTCAAATCTGCCCATAGCGGTCACCTAAGGTCAAACACAAATGTGACCGTTATGGACAGGTGGCCGTTATGAACAGGGACTGCCCCCACCCACCCACCCACCACTCACCCCAAAGAAAATAACAACAAAAACAAAACAAAAAACAACAAAAGCAAAAGAAAAACAAAACTAGCCAACAAGCAATGGCCACTAGAAAAATAAGGACTGCAAAGCAAACTCTGGGTACAGCTAAAGGCGTTTCATATTACACTCTGACAACTTTTATAAAGGGCAAAATCCAAATTTGTTAGGATCCTAAGCAGAGGTGACCGTTATGAGC
>JBCJKF010058183.1:0-10940 GCA_039654545.1 Plocamopherus ceylonicus
AATAATAATAATAATAATAATAATAATAATAATAATGATAATAATAATAATTATAATAATGATAATAATAATAATAATAATAATAATAAATAAAACAACGACAACACCTCAGCCACCACCAACAACAATAACAATAACAACAAAAACCCTATTACCACAAACAACAAAGCCCCACTCACCCCACCCCACAACCCCTCTTTCCCGCCACCTCAACAGCCAATCGTTTGATTTCTATTTTCCCTTTTATCTTTGGCCAATCAGCCTCCAGATTGGCATTCTTTCCGGACCTTCAAAATTTATTTGCGCGCGCGCTGTGAAATGAGAATTTCTTGCGTTCATTACCCCCGGAAATTGGGATTTACGAATCGTTTACGCGGCGCATGCACCGTTCAGGGCCCAAAGCTTGCGCGGCTATCAAGTGCGTTCAGCATTGATCCGTGAAATCACGTCGGGTTGGATCGGACGGTAGGCCTAGGCTGCTCGTTTCTGTTTCTGACTTGAAGGAGGGGTTTGATTCGGGGGTTGGGGGTGAGGGCATTTTGGGTTCGGATCACACGGTTCAAATACAATGTGACGATTAGCTTGGCATACGCCTAGAAGTGCAGAATGCATTATATTAGCACCCCCCTCCCGGGCCTCAACACCCCCATTTGCCACCCCCACACACCCAACACCCTCTTTTCAACCCCACACTCCCAACACCCCCATTTCCAGACCACACACCCAACACCCCCCATATCGACCCCACACACCCAACACCTCCATTTCCAGCCCACACACCCAACACCCCCATTTGCAGCCCACACACCCAACACCCCCCATATCGACCCCACACACCCAACACCCCCATTTGCAGCCCACACACCCAACACCCCCATTTGCAGCCCACACACCCAACACCCCCATTTGCAGCCCACACACCCAAGACCCCCCATATCTACCCCACATATCCACACAAAGGCAGGGGTTTTAACTGCCACCTGCCTAGGATAGGTCAGTTTATTTGACTCTCAGTTAAAGATGGCTTTGAGTTACTGGGTATAAAATGTTGGAATGCGATTGGGTTATAGGTTATTGAATGTTGGAATACGATTGGGTTATTGGGTATTAGATGTGGGAATACGATTGGGTTATTGGTTATTAAATGTGGGAATACGTTTGGGTTGTTGGGTATTGAATGTTGGAATACGATTGGGCTATTGGTTATTAAATGTTGGAATACTATTGGGTTATTGGTTATTAAATGTGGGAATACGATTGAGTTATTGGTTATTGAATATTGGAATGTGATTGCGTTATTGGGTCTTGAATATTGGAATGCGATTGGGTTATTGGTTATTAATTGTTGGAACAGGATTGGGTTATTGGTTATTAAATGTTGGAATACGATTGGGTTATTGGGTATATAATGTTGGATTACGACTGGGGATTTGTCGTTTAGAATGTATATATAACATTGACGTAGATCTAGGTCACAGCTGTTATTACACCCTGAACAACATTACATAGTTTTATAGAACTGTACTATGTCTATAGCAACACCTGCCACAGTCGAATGATCTCCTTTCATCCACTCTCCCCCCTCTCTCTAAGTCTATCTCTGTATGTCTCTATCTGTCTTTCTCTGTCTGTCTGTCTCTGTCTATCTGTCTGTCTTGATCTGTCTCTGTCTGCCTGTCTCTGTCTATCTGTCTGTCTGTCTGTGTCACACCTCTGCCTTTGTCTCTGCCTCTCTGTCTCTCTGCCTGCCTATCTTTGTCTCTCTCTGCCTCTCTCTCTCTCTCTCCTCTCTCTCTCTCTCTCTCTCTCTCTCTCTCTCTCTCTCTCTCTCTCTCTCTCTTTCTATCTCTCTCTTTCTCTCTGACTGTGTCTGCCTGTCTCTTTGTCTGCTTACTTCCCCCTGTCTCCCCCCATCCCCGAAAAACTGGCTCGTAAAAATAATACTAAGCACTTACCAATGTGACTAAAATAGACAACACACACCAGGATCAATATGACTAGAATAGGCAAGACACACTAGGACCAATGTGACTAAAATAGACAACACACACTAGGCACTTACCAATGTGACTAAAATAGACAACACACACTAGGACCAATATGACTAGAATAGGCAAGACACACTAGGACCAATGTGACTAAAATGGACAAGACACCCTAAGACCAATATGACTGAAATAGACAACACACACTTGGACCAATGTGACTAAAATAGACAAGACACACTAGGACCAATATGACTAAACTAGACAACACACACTTGGACCAATGTGACTAAAATAGACAAGACACACTTCGACCAATGTGACTAAAATAGACAAGACACACTTGGACCAATATGACTAAAATAGACAACACACACTTGGACCAATGTGACTAAAATAGACAAGACCCACTTGGACCAATGTGACTAAAATAGACAAGACACACTAGTACCAATATGACTAAAGTAGACAACATACACTTGGACTGATGTGACTAAAATAGACAGACACACTAGGACCAATATGACTAAAATAGACTAGACACACTAGGACCAATATGACTAAAATAGACAACACACACTTGGACCAATGTGACTAAATAGACAAGACACACTAGGACCAATATGACTAAAATAGACAACACACACTATGTCGACAAGTCTAAGTCGTAGCTTGGAAGCCTACCCAGGGTGGACAACACACCGACTTGGGCTTTGGAACATCGCCCCCCGCGCCCCCCCCCCACCCCACCACCGCCCTCTCTCTTATCATAAGGATGCGACATTTTCAACGCCAGACCAAGAGTCCAAATAAACGACCAGTACGTTCGTTTGAAGCTAGATCTATAGCCATTTTATCATTCTTTATGAACAGGAGAATCATTTCCATGCTTTTTAAAGCACTCAGGCTATGGATTTTTATGCATGTGACGGACTTTTAAACACTTGGACTACTTAATGCAGGTATATTTGTATATCACCATGCCCCCGACTTACATCTGTGAATACAATTTGTACATTTATCGATTTAATATGGGCCTAGTCTAGTGTTGCCAGGAACTTGAACCGCGCTGCTCTTTCCGTCATGTATAATATGGTGGTGCTCATCCGGATGTATGGGCAAAGTGGCCACAATTAGTTAGCTTGGTCTCAGTCAATATGTCGGCTTTAGGTAGTCAAAGAATTAATGTATATTATGTTTTATGGATTTTTTTTTATTGGGATGTGTGTGTGTGTGTATTGTGTGTGTGATTGGGTGAGTGTGTGAGAGGGGTAAAGTGGAGGAGGAGGAGGAGGGGGATGACATAGAGAGCACCTAGACAAGGCTGACAGCCAATTCATTGAAGCAAATTGTGAGCAGACGTTTTTTTTTAACCCTTTTGGTGTGAGCAGACATTATTCACCCTTTGTTGGTGTCAGGGCGCGGTTTTTACGCCGTCGCATGCCTGTCCCTGCTCCTGTACGGTACGCCAGGCAGGCAAGGAGGAAGAGGAGCTCCTGGTCGGTACACTGGAAGTGATGACGTGGACAACAAACCGCTCAGATTTGTGTACAGAAACATAATACGCGTACCGTCTAAATATTTGTGCCTTGGGCAAGTCTACACGCCGTGCGTGGTGTTTGCCCATCTCATGCCGGGCAGGGGTTTGCCAACCGTCTGTCCCCCCCCCACACCCCACCCCGACACAACAGGATCAATAGCAGTACACGTGGACGGTGGATGGGAGACAGTCGCTGCCTGGTTTCCGACAAGAACCACAACTCTGTTTCCTGGAGGCAAAAGTCCGCACACAAATCCAGATTAGAATCCTTGTCAATAAGAAAAAGGAGAATGAAAAAAAAATTGTAACGCTTCACAAAATAAACACATACACAACATGGGCATGAAAAGTGGACTTAAACTTGGGTAAATACAAACATCGTTAGTATCGATACCTTAGATAAGGCGATGTGAATATATATTTACACACCTTATACATATTTATACGCACATTGATATTATATATATATATATATATACACACACACACACGCACACACACACATACATACATACAATATGTATATTGGGTGCGAGAAAACACGAGCAGCATTTTTAGGGAGACAAAACTCTCTTCAATTTGTATCGATCGAATTATGAAATTTCATTTAGACTTTACTAAGCATTACCCTATTATGAATTCCACCACAACGAAACAAAGCAGGGACTAGCTTTAATCATGCACGTATCCGTACTTTAATCCAGTGAGTCCATTTAGATAGACTAGAGCCTCGGGAGAAGACAATCAATTTGGATAAAGAAAGTCAACAAAGAATCCAAATGAGTTAAATCTAATAACTAGGAACACGAGGAAAAAAAAAGAAGGAAAAAAAGTGAGACCTTCTGTAAGAATACTATGATATTTGAGTGCTTCCTATCTAGACGGCTGGAGTGGCGCAGTAGTTAGTGCGTTCGCCTCTCAAGCAGAAGGTCCCGAGTTCGATCCCCAGTCGTGCCGGTATTATTTCTGCCTCCGCTCTGCCCACCCAGCAGTAATTGGAAGCTTAGTCTCGTAACACAAAGTGAAAATTTAAGCCACGCGAAAAGAAATTCACCACTTTGCCACACAATTTATGTCGATGGCACAGGATGAGTGTCCCACTAATAGGACATTTCCCCAATGTCTGAATCAAACACGGGTCTAAACTTTAATTTTTTTACCTAGACAATGCTATTTAAAAAACAAAAAGACCAAAACAACAACAAAACATTGAGAAAGCTAAAAAAAACAAAAAAACAATCAACAACAAAAAAACAACAACAACAAAAACAAAAAAAAAACCAAACAAACAACAAAACAACAACAACATAAAAACAAAAACAAAACAAAACACCCCCCCTCCACAAAAAAAAACAACAACAACAAAAAACAAAACAAACACACACACAAAACAAAAAACCCAAAACAAAACAAAAACAAGCAAACAAAAACAACCAGGAATGTTGACTGATTGATTGATTGGTTTGCACCCTGTTGACCACTTGGGTCATCTCAGGGTGAAAAAAAGAGGGGAAAAAGGGATGCCAAGGGGGAAAACAAACAGAATAGTTGTACAATATTCTATGACTATGATAATAAAATGGAGCTAAAAGGACAGATGATTAACAGGGAAAATAAAATGATCTCTCAAAAATCATATAGCGATGGCCATCATGCCCAAAAATATGCACTGCGACACCTTCCCCCCCCCCACCCCCCCCAGGATATTCTATCGCCTTTTGTGTACAAAAGTACTCAGTTTAGATAGCAAGTGACACAGTTTGTAACAAAATACACATGGTTGGGGATTAGCCACCCAATTTGGACTCCAGGTCGGTCTGCATCAGACTGATCCATCCCTCCAAGAGGCCCAGGAGAACCAGGAATGAAAGAATGATGATGATGATGATGATGATGATGATGATGATGATGATGATGACGAAGAGTCAAGGATACGCTTGCCCTGGGTCGTTTTCGCCGGTGTTGATATCTTTCTCCCAGTCACACTTATGGAAGTCTTTTATTAGTCCTTTCCATGTGTCTCTGTTCTGTGCGATGGTTTTAAGCTTCAAAAGGCCCAGTTTGGTTTGAAGTTGTGTTGGTACTTCGTCTTGAGGTTGACCTTGTTGTGAATTTTCGATGTGTCTCTTATATTCTTTCAGGTCTTGTTGGAGTATGATTGGGAGTGGTGTTAGAGAATGAAGAAGGAATGAAAATTAGGGGAAAAAGTAAGTTACGTCTAAAATAAAAAAAGTCATGTTTTCTGCCCCCCAAAACCGTTCAGAACGCCAGCACCACCACATTATTATTCATTCTCCTTCACCCACATCCCCACCCACCCCCACCGCCACTCCTTCCATCCCCTTCCCAAAACCGGCCAACCATCGATGCCAAACATCCGGCTATTGATATATCATGACGTCACCCCCTTTATCTCCACCATTTATCTACTTCCAACGGGGCAAGTCCGAGGGGACGTCAGATCTCTTACGCCATTTCCGGCCATGTAGCGCCAGGCGCCATCAACCGTCTAGGAGCCACCCCCTGGCTACACTCACGCCACCCAGCGGCCATCTCTGCCTGCCACCATAAACATTCCCCACCTCCCAACCCCCACCCCGGCCCCGACTCTATACGCCCCCTAGCGGTGATGGAAATCCACCAGGGCCAAGCAAGTCAAAAGCATGAGATCAATAATAGAATATTATAATACTACGGACGATTTCCTAGGCCCCCCAAATACCCCTTGACCAGTTCCCTTTCTTCTTAATCCGTCCTTCCTCCTGCCCTGTCGTTTGCTCCAACCCCCTCTATCCACCCCACCTTGCCCCACCCCCACCCAGAGCCGTGTTGCTGCCTTCCATCCTATTTTGGTCTGCGACTTCCGGTCAATCTAACGTCCGCCAGCTCTGACAATCCTCCATCTTCCGCCCCCCCCCAACCGATCCCTCTCCCCTCCGTCCTTCTCCCCTACGTCCTTCTCCCCTCCGTCCCTCTCCCCTCCGTCCTTCTCCCCTCCGTCCTTCTCCCCTTCGTCCCTCTCCCCTCCGTCCTTCTCCCCTTCGTCCTTCTCCCCTTCGTCCTTCTCCCCTCCGTCCCTCTCCCCTCCGTCCTTCTCCCCTCCGTCCCTCTCCCCTCCGTTCTTCTCCCCTCCGTCCTTCTCCCCTCCGTCCTTCTCCCCTCCGTTCTTCTCCCCTTCGTTCCGGCTCATCCCGACGTATGGGAAAATGGAGTCAAAGAGTTAAACCATGATCATGGTGATATATTGGCAAATTGAAGTCAAAGAGTTAAATCGAGCTCTCGCCGAATGATTGGCTTGAAGAACTCGAAGGCTTAGAAGATTGGTATGCCCCCAGCACACAGATTCGAGAAAAAGTCTGAGCTACGACATCCGACGAAATCGACAACGATAGGCTAAATATAGGTCAGTCATAACACAATAAAACAGATCGAGCACAATAGATCTAGATAATTTCAATAGGCCCCATTGAGAATGATCACAAACTCATTGAAATATATCTGACACAAAAAATCTAAACAATTCCATTAGGCCCCTTTGAGAATGCTTAGAAACACAACGAAATAGATCGCACACAAATCTAGACAATTTCAATAGGCCCCATTGAGAATGATTACAAACACAATAGCAAACAATAAATCTAAACAATTTTAATAGGTCCCATTGAGAATGATTACAAACACAATGAGATAGAACCCACACAATGGATTTAGACAATGTCAATAGGTCCCATTGAGAATAATTAGAATGCCTAGAGGGAAGACTTTTAAAGAAGATGATAGCAAACTTAGGAAGACAAATTTGGTTAGGCTGACGGTTGAGCCCCGGCCAATGGCACACATTCGCACCAACGTGTAAAGCTAAAAGAAAGAATAAAAACACAGTAAGAGGAAACAAAAAAGAGACTAAATCGAAGGGAAAAGCGAAAGACCCCAAATCAACCAACAGGAAAACAAACTCATAACCACCCCCCCCCCCCAAAAAAAAAAGAAGGAAAGAAAGGAGAAAGAAAACAAAAACGAAACAAAAACAAAGCCCAAAATAATAAAGAAATATATCACGCCTCCCCCTCCCCCAAAAAGGAAGCAACGACCAAATAAAACAAAACAACAACAACAACGACAAACACTAAAAAAAGAGAAAAAAGCCCAAGCAAAACAAATAAAAAACAAAACAAAAATCAACCCAACAACAACAGCAGCAGCAGCAACAACAACAACAAAACAAAAACAAACAACAAACAAAGACAAGTGATCAAAATAAGGCAGCAACGTAAAGAATAGACTGTAGGAGAGGGGGAAAATTGACATCTGCTCCTGTCCCCCCCCCAATTCCCCTGTAGCCCCTGTCCTTATGGGTTGGTGCTTGAAAGCAGCTTCTAGTTGCCAGTTCCTCTAAACGTCCAGACGACCTAATGGTACAGGACAGGAGCCAATCGGCCAACAAACGTGGGCAGCCACTCCCCCCCCCCCCACCCAACCCTTGGTTCCAATGGACGTCACAACGCTGACCAATTATCGGCCTGCAAATGACATCAACCCCATCACGATCGGCAAGCAGACGGCAATGAAAATGCCGGCACCAATCATCATTGTATGATTGTCTCCCCTGGCTGGGGCTTCGTGTCACCCCGTCACTCCTGGTAAAGAGCCCGGGATTTGTGACGTCACGATTGCTGCCACTGCTTAGAGCCCAGAATGCAGTCATCATCTTTGACACCGATGCGTTTTTAGCGTTTGAAAGATTCTAGAACATTCATCCTTGACACTGTGTTTTTATCGTTTGGAAGATCCTAGAATATTCGGCTTATAGGGAAGGAGCGTATCCCGGTTTTCGCAGCATGAAGCGGACAATGACGGGTTAGATCTATCACTTCCTGAATAGGAGGATGTTAGTCTATTGCAGAATACTTTTCCAGCCGATGCTGTACCCACTTTCACATGGGTCGAGTGAAACAACAGGGTAAAGTTTCTTGCTTAAAGGAAAAAGCCCATGTGCCACATGATAGTTTGAACCCATGACCTCTTGGTCCGTAGTCCAGCGCTCTGCCGCCGAGCTACTGCGGCCACATTCATCCTAACCCCAACCCTAAAACTAACCGTTTCACAAATACTAAAACTAAGCCCAATCCTCATCCTAACCCTAAAACTAGCCGTTTCACAAATACTAACATTAAGCCCAATTCTAACCCTAACCCTAACCCTAAAACTAACCGTCACACACATACTAACACAAAGCCCAATTATAATCCTAACCCTAAACCCAAAACTAACCGTTTCACAAGCACTAACTGTAAACCTACTTCGAATCCTAACCCTACCCTAAAAACTAATCGTCACACAAATACTAACGATAAGCCTTATTCTTATCCGAACCCAAATCCTGGCTGAGGGGGGTCCGTGCCTTCAAGGTTAAAACACCCAAACCCCAACCCTAACCCTAGCCCTAACCCTAACCCTAGAAGCTCGTTGGGAGTCCCCCTGTGCCCCAATACGTGATACGAGGCTCCGCCCATAGCTGTGTATCGAGGCTAGAATTAAAAAGCTCCACTTCAAAAGCGAAAACGTCAAGTTTGATTTCCTCCTAATATAAGATTGTCGTGATGGCGAGTGCCGCCGACCTAATCAATGATGTCAATTGACCTCTAAGCCAGTGTTGCTTCCGTCAATTTGGACTCCATGCTGGCAAGGGGAGATGAAATTAATACTACCAAGTTCAGATCGCCGTATTTTAGCAATGCTAAGTGAAATTAATAACATGCCCATATTCTCCCTAAAGCAACAACAACAACAACAGCAGCAGCAGCAGCAGCAGCAGCAACAACAACAACAACAGCAGCAGTAGCAGCATCAGCATCAGCATCAGCAACAACAACAACAACAATAACAAAACAACAACAACAACAACAATAGCAGCAAAAAAAAAAAAAAAGGAAAACAACAGCAAGAGCAACAACAACAACAACAACAAAAACAACAGCAGCAGCAATAACAAAAACAACAACAGCAACAACAACAAAAACAACAACAACAACAACAAAAAGCAATAACAGCAGCAGCACCACCACCAACAAACAAACAAACAACAACAACAACAACAGCAACAAGAGCAATAACAACGTAAAACAACAGCAACAACAACAGCAACAACAATAACAGCAGCAGCAACTACAACAACAACAAACGACGGCAAGAAGTTAAAGTGTGAAAACCAAACGCCTTCTACAGAGGCCATAACTTTATAAAAACTAAAAACCTTTCAGAAAGCACTTAACCTAAGACCACAGGAACACGGACAATTTCCCCCTGACTTATTCCACGGACATCCATGTACACAAAAAAAACAAAAAAACAAAACAAAAACAAAAACAAAAAAACAAAACACAAAAAACACCAAAAAAAAAAAAAAAGAAAAAAAAAAAAGAAGAAGAAGAAGAAGAAGAAGAAGAAGAAGAAGAAGAAGAAGAAGAAGAAAAAAAAGAGCATTCGCTATGCACCTTAGCACTAGTCTTGTCTTCCTCGCTCGATGGAAGAGTGCGAATTTGTCATGCATGTAAGAATAAAAAAGCAAATAAAAACAATTATGAAGCTAACCCTTGTTACAAAAACAATCAAACGTAAAAAACATAAAACAAACAAATACAAAGTAAAACAAAAAATAAAATGCAAAAGGCAAATACAAAAACTGAACAAAATTCAACAACAGCAGCAGCAACAAAATCTAAAAACCCAACTCCCAACAATAGCACCAACAATAGCACCCCCCCCCCCCCCGAAAAAAGCAAAAAAACAACAACAAACAAACAAACAAAAAACAAAAAAAACAAACAAAAAACAACCAGCAACAAACAAACCCCATCAACAAACCAAACAACCCCCCCCCCAAAAAAAAAACCCAAAACAAAACAAAACAAAACAAACAAACACACACACACACGCACACACACACACACACACACCACCACCACCACCACCACCACCACCACCAACAACAACAACAACAGCATAAAAAAAGGAAAAGAACCCAAAACCAAAAGCAAAATAAAGTAGCAGAAAAATACACAACAAATACACCACACAACAAACAAACAAACAAACAAACAAACAAACGAACGAGCAAACAATCTAAGAAACCTAATCTGACCAGCGACCTGGCAATTCAAATGGGAGGGCCAAGAAGACAGAAAAGATCGGTAAATCTTGAAAAGGAAAAGGAAATAAATCAAGGGGCGTAATCACTTCCTGCCACTACACTCTTTACTTTGTGTCTTGGGCTCTTCATTTGGGTCTTGTGGTGTCTTTCCTTTGGTCTTGATTTTCCACCACTGTCTGCCCAAGTGTGTGTTTGTGTGTGTGAATATACGTGTGTCTGTCCCCCTCTCTTTTCCTCTCTCTCTCTCTCTCTCTCTCTCTCTCTC
>JBCJKF010058405.1:0-10935 GCA_039654545.1 Plocamopherus ceylonicus
GATAATAATAATAATAATAATAATAATAATAATAATAATAATAATAATAATAATAATAATAATAATAATAATGACAAAAATAATATGGTATCATTCATGCGTATGCATTACTCATTCACCGACAAATTTCATGGTGTATGGATGAGGAGACACTTCAGCTGAAGACCGAGAAGTCAGAGATTCGAATCCAGTGATGGGCGCCATGTTCAGTCCTTGGAAATGGCGCTACTTGACATGATACAAGTGATTATTCGCCTTTCTGGTATAGTTATAATTCGCATCAGGGACCAAAAAACTGACATTATTTGCCTTAATTGCCTCAAAGATCTACTTTAAGTCTGCATGTCGTGTAAATTGTTCATTGTCTTAAAAGGGTAAACCAGAATCTAGAATATCTAGATCTACTAACTAGGCCAATACTAGATTTTCTAGTTATCAAAAGTAGACAACGTCAGTGAAATAGCAAGTAAAAGCAAGTCCTAACTTACCTTTTAAAGGCAATACACAATTTATACAATTTATTTTAAGTTATCTGGTCCCTGATGCGAATTATAACTATAACAACATTACATGTATCACCAATTGGGCGAATAATGCCAGGGTTATCCGCCCCAGGAGGGCGAATAATGTGAGCCTTACATGATACAATATCCCACCCAAATCAGGTGTAAAATGAGTACCACCTGGCCATTAGCAGAGCTCTTCCTGTCCGGAAATTCGTAAAGTCGCCTACCAAGCGGCCTGTCTCGTTCTTCGTGTCATGTGATGCTGTTTGTTGGGGCCCCCGTGTATTAATCGTAAAGCACTTTGAGCACATTAACTTTAACCCTTTCCGTGCCAGGGGTACACACACTGCTAACATGGCATCCCTGTACAGCGGATCATCAGCCTTATTGGCGCCAATGTCGGCTATTTTTGAGGAATTTTAACTACGTTTATTGTAGAGACCAGTCTTCTATTGTTAAATTATACTGTGCTAAAGATTCTATGGGTTAAATTCCCTTAGAAGTGGTATAAACAGCAACGACTCATAGGACCACAAATTTTACGGGCCTGTTGCTTATGTCGTAATTTAAAGAGCAGCGTCGAAAACGGAAGCAATTGCTGTAAATAACCTTTTCTGAGGGTCAATGGAGTGAAATCACAATGTCCCTTTCTGAATTTCAATATTCGAACCACTAACATTTCTCCGGTTGTCAGCCAAGCACGTAACCGCATCTGTGCCCCTGTCACCAGTAACCATCTACTTTGCTGATTCAGTTCTCCCTCAGCCAGGACCACCAGGGAAACAACAGGGCCTGTCGGAGTGCCAAGAGGAGAGAGGCCCAACCGACCGCCGCCACGGCCCGCCTCGAAACTCCCTCCCGGACATCCCTCGACTCCCACAGGACTTTCAGACACCCGTAGTGGCCGGAAAAGAGCGCCGCTGCAAACGCCCTCTCCTCATTCCCGGGAAATGGGCACAGGCCTCGACTTCGCCTTTTGCGGCGACTGTGACTGTGACTGTGACTGTGAACCCGACCCACCTTGATGTGGTGAACGAGGCGCTCAACACAGCCGACATGGCCCTTCCCACACGCACAAATCAGAGCCGTGGTGGTTCCGTCGTCGCTCACGGCATCCACGTCTACGTTCTTCGACGACCCCAGGAGACGCTCGACGCATCCCACGTGGCCTCTTGCGCATGCGTACATCAGCGCGGTCCACCCTTCCGCTTCCTCCCTAGCGTTCACGTCAACGTCGTTGCCGGCCGCCACAAGATATTCTACGCATTCATCACGGCCCTGAAGGCAAGCCATCATGAGCGCCGTCCTTCCGCCGCTATTGTCCCCGGCATTGACGTCGGTGTTCGGCGCGTCCAAAAGACGTTGCACGCATTCGGCGCTGCCCCGAAGGCAAGCCATCATAAGCGCGGTCCTTCCGCTGTCATCCTTAACGTTGACGTCGGCGGAGCCAGTCGGCGATTGGACGAGGCACTCGACGCACCGAACGTGGCCTTGGTGGCACGCCGACATGAGCGCTGTCCTCCCGGCGTCGTCCCTGGCGTTGACGTCAACGCCCCTCGCCGCCGCCAGAAGAAGCTCGACGCACCCTGAGTGCCCTTCGTGGCACGCCTGCATCAACGCCGTCCCTCCGGCCTTGTCGGCGGCATTGATGTCCACGCCCGCGAGCTTAACAAGACTCTCCACGCACGCCACCTGGCCTTCCTGGCACGCCAGCATCAGCGCCGTCTGCCAATCGCCGTCCCGGGCGTTGACCTCCACCGCGCCGCCCCCCACAACGCCCAGAAGGGCGTCAAGACACCCAACACGGCCCTCCTGACACGCGTACATCATCGCAGTCGCCCCCTTATCGTCCCTGGCGTTGACGTCGATGTCCCTGACCTCGGCCAGGCGTTGGACGCATCCAGCGTTCCCCTGGTGACATGCCGCCATCAGCGCCGTCCATCCGTCGGAAGAATCCCCGGCATTGACGTCCACGTCATCCCTGCCCGCCAGAAGCCGCTCCACGCATTGCTCGCGGCCTTCCTGGCACGCGAACATCAGCGCCGTCCATCCGGAGCGGTCCCTGGCGTTGACGTCGATGCCGCGCGCCTTAACCAGACGCTCGACGCACCCAACGCGGCCACGACTGCACGCGTACATCAATGCCGTCTGTCCGTCAGTCTTGTCGACCGCGTTCACATCGAGTTCAAGGTCACCACCAGCACCACCACCAACACCAACACCACCACAATCGCCAGTACCACCATCACCAGCACCAACACCACCAACACCACCACCAGTAACATCACCACCACCACCACCACCAGTCGTTGCCTCCATGAGCCGGTCAACGCATCCGTCATGGCCCCCGATGCAGGCGCAAATGAGTGCCGTCCGACCGTCGCTACCGCTGGCGTTGATGTCGACTCCCCTGGCCTTGACCAGCCGCGCCACGCTTTCCGTCCGGCCCTCCTGGCACGCCCACACCAGGGCCGTCCGTTGGTGTCCATCGTCCACGGCGTTCACGTCAACGCCCTCAACCTCCAGAAGGCGAGCCACGTACCCAGCGAGGCGGCCCGCGTAGCACGCATACATCAGAGGGGTGAACCCGGACGCGTCCTTGACATTGACGTCGATGCCCTCCGACCCCAAGAGACGGTCGACGCATTCGAAGTGACCTCTCTCCCAAGCATGGACGAGCGCAGTCCTGCCATCATCATCAGCCCTTGCGTTGACATCGACGCCCTTTATCTGAAGGAGAAGCTCAACGAACTCGGCACGACCTTCTTGGCACGCCCGTATAAGCAGCGGTGCGGGTCTCCCACCCTTGAAGTCCTTTGCAGTGACGTCAATACCTTCTACTCTGAGAAGACGCCTGACGCATTCGTCGTGGCCGCCGTCCCATGCTGTGACAAGCGCCGTGCGTCCCTCGTTGTCCTTGGCATTGACGCCCCCTGTGGCGTCTACCCGGACAAGACGTTCGACGCATTCGGCGCGACCCTCGAGGCACGCACACATTAGCGCTGTGCGTCCATTGTCATCTGCGACGTCGATTGCGAGGTCTTCAGCCCCCAAGAGACTTTCGACCGATTCTACGTGGCCGTGTTTGCATGCCAGCATCAGCGCTGTCTGCCCGTCCGCGCCTCTTGCGTTGACGTCGATGGACTCGGCCCTGACAAGTAGGTCAAGGCACTGAACGTGACCCCCTCTGGCTGCGCGCATCAGGGCCGTGGTTCCATCCATGTCGATCGTGTTCAAGACAACGCCCTTGACATTGACCAGACGCTCGGCGCACTGATAACGACCGTCTTGGCACGCCCATATCAACGGCGTGGTTCCCTCTTTATCGGTAACGTTGATATCGACGCCTTCGACGTTGAGTAGACGGTCGACGCAGTCCACGTGACCTCCAAAACAGGTGAACATCAGAGCCGTGTGGCCGCCGTCAGTCCTGGCGTTGACGTCAAAGTCCTCCAGCTGCATGAGACGTTCCAGGCATCTCACGTGTCCGGACTGGGAGGCACACATCAGTACCACTAACGTCGATCCATCGTCGATCAGGGTTGCGATATCGACCTGCTGCATGGCAACTAAATGCACGAAACAGATAGCATGGCCGAGCTTGTAGGCGTACGTCAGCGCCGAGTGACCGCCATTATCCACTGCGTTAACATCGATGTCCTTTTCCTCGACGAGACGGGCCAGGCACTCGAAATGTCCTCCCTGGCATGCCTGCATAAGCGCCGTCCGCCCACCGTCGTCCTTGGCATTGATGTCAATGTCCTTGACCTCCAGAAGACTCTGCACGCATCCCACGTGACCCTGGACGCATGCGCACATCAGCGGCGTCTGTCCGTCGTAGGCGCTGGCGTTGGCGTTGAGGCCTTCCGCTCCTAGCAGAAGGGAGACGCACTCAGCGTGACCACGATGGCACGCCGTCATAAGCGCCCTCCACCCCGTCTCGTCCCTTGCGTTGACGTCAATGCCCCTAACCGCAAGGAGACGCCCGGCGCAGGCCGCCTGGTTCTGGTCGCATGCGAACATCAGAGCCGTCGTTCCGTGGCCGTCCCTGGCGTTGGCGTCGATGCCCCTCGCCTCGAGAAGACGCTTGACGCACGCCTCGTGGCCTCGGTGACAGGCGGACATGAGGGCCGTCTGCCCCTTGTCGTCCCTGGCGTTCACCTGGACCTGTTGGGCCGCCAACAGCAAGCGCTTGACGCACCCGACGTGCCCCTGCAGACTCGCGAACATCAGCGCCGTCCAGTGGCAAATGTCCCTGGCGTTGACGTCGATGCCCTTCGCCTGGAGGAGGAGGCCGACGCATGCGTCGTGGCCTTGGAAGCAGGCAGACATGAGCGCCGTCTGGCCCTCCTCGTCCTTGGCATTGACGTCAATGCCCCTGGCCGCCCCAGCTGTCAGCAAGCGCTCCACGCACAGCGCGTGGCCGTGGAAGCTCGCGCACCTGAGAGCCGTCGCTCCTTTGCTGCACTTGCTGTTGACGTCAACGCCTTCGAGTTCCAAGAGGAGTTCCACGCACTCGGTGTGGCCCCTTCTGCTCGCCACGCTGAGCGCCGTCCAGCCGTCACAATCCCTGGCGTTTACGTCCAGGGCCTTGACCTCGCCCAGACGCGCGACGCATTCCGCGTGACCTTCCCGGCACGCATACATCAAAGCCGTGTTTCCGACCCTGTCAGTGGCGTTGAAATCGACGCCTCCCGCCCCCGCCGCCGTGGAAAGATCGAGAAGACGGCCCAGGCATTCAACGTGGCCTCCGTGACACGCGTACATCAAGGCCGTCCGCCCATAATCGTTGTCCCTGGCGTTCAAATCGACAACGCCCGCCCTGGCCTCGATTAGAACGGCAACGCACGCGGCCTGGCCTCCAATACACGCGCACATCAGCGCAGTCTGCCCGTCGTCGTCACGGGCGTTCAAGTCAACGCTCTCCGCTCGAACAAGGGCCTGAACACAGCCGACGCGTCCATCGAGGCAGGCGTCCATGAGCGCGGTTCGGCCTGCTTTCCCCCTGGCGTTGATGTCGACGCCTTCTTCAGCCCTCCTCACCAACCGAACCACGCACTCGACGTGGCCGTTCGCACATGCCCGCATCAGCGCCGTCCGGCCATCGTGATCCTTGGCATTGACGTCCACGCCCTTCACCTCGAGAAGACGCCCAACGCATTCAGCGCGGCCGTGTGTGCAGGCGAACATGAGCGCCGTGAGATTGTTCCGTTCCACGGCGTTGACCTCCATGCCCTCCGACTCGACCAGGCGCGCGACGCATTCGACGTGGTCCTGGTAGCAGGCGTACATCAGCGCCGTGTGGCCGTTGCTTCCCTTGGCGTTGATGTCGACCGCCTCCAACTCGACCAGCCGCTCAAAGCATTCGACGTGGCCCTGGTAGCAGGCGATCATCAGCGCTGTCCATCCTTCATCGGTGGCGGCATTCACGTCAACGCCATGCACCCTGACCAGTCGCTCAAGACATCGGACCTTGCCTTGGAAACAGGCGTACATGAGCGCCGTCCGTCCGCCGCCGTCCCCGGCATTCACTTCGATGCTCCTCGACGCGACCAGGCGCTCCACGCAGTCGAGATGGCCCTGGTGACACGCGTACATCAGCGCCGACTTCCCGTCGCTTTCCTTGGAGTTGACGTCGAGGCTCTTCACCTCAAACAGACGGTCGACGCATTCGACCATACCCTGAAAGCAGGCGTACAGCAGCGCCGTCTGCCCGACAACATCCCGGAGGTTGACGTCAATGTGCCTCACCGCGAGCAGGAGTTGGACGCAGTCATCGTGACCCTGGTGGCACGCGAATGTCAGCGCCGAGCGGCCGTTTACGTCCGCGGCGTTGACGTCAAGGTTCGTGACCTCTGCCAGACTTTGCACGCATTCAGTGCGTCCCCGAGAGCAGGCCATCATGAGCGCCGTCCTTCGCCGCTTGTCCATGGCATTCACGTCTACGGTCCTTACGCCCAGCAAATGGTTGACGCAGGCGCCGTGCCCGTTCAGACTTGCGTTCATTAGCGCCGTCCTGCGGTGCGCGTCTCTTTCATTTACGACAACGTACGCGTCCGGACTCCCGCAGATGATTCCGACGCTTTCCGAAGACCCGAATTCGCTGGCTAACATGAGAGCGTTCGTGCCGTATCTGTCCGTAGCGGCTACGCTGGTGCCTTTACGGTCGATGTACCTTTTCACGATCTCAAAGTGATTCATGCTTGCCGCCAACATCAAAGGGGTCAGACCTCCCCTCCCCTTCCCGTTGACGTTAATTTTCACCTTCTTAAGATACAAATCAACCAACTTAACGTGTCCGTGCAGAGACGCCCACGTGAAGGCTGACATGCCTTTCGCGTCTTTCGCGTTTGGGTCTACGCCGGCGTCGATTAGAAGCTCACAGCAAACGTCGTCGCCGTTTTCCGTGGCGTACATCAGGGCGTTCCACCCGTTTCTGTCCTTGAGGTTGGTGCCGATGCCCTCCTCCCGAAGCAACAGCCGCACGCACTTGAACTTGCCACTCATCGATGCCATCATCAACGGCGTCACGTGGTTTGGGTCGCTCTCGTTGACCCCGACGCGGCCAGTGCGGAGCAAGAAGGCAGCGGACCGCGCGTGACCCCCAGTGCACGCGTACATGAAAGCCGTCATGCCCGTGTCGTCTCTAGTGTTGACGTCAACCCCGCGGGTTCGTAGCAGCTTCATGACACACCTACCATGGCCGTTCATGGAGGCGTATGTCAAGGCCGTGCGGCCGTTGTTACTCTTGGCGTTCAGATCCACACCAGGGTACTGAATGAGGACGTCCACGCAAGTGTAAGCGCCGCATTCGCTCGCGATCATCAACAGGGTCTTCCCGTTCAGGCGGAAGTTGACGTCAGTGCCGCTCTCCGACAGAAGAGACTGCATGTCAATATGGCGCCGTGACATGCAGAGCAGCCGTAATGATTTCTGATTTCGTTCGGCGGAATAGCTCTGGCTCTCATCACGAGCGTCGGATCCTTCGTTCTGATCTTGACGCCCGTCCGAATGAGAATCGTCTACGCCTCTGGCCATGTTGAACTCGAATATCGCGTCTGAGCACCGATAACGCTCGTTGCTCCTCGCTAAGCTCTTGGCAGTGAGGCCCGCGTCGTTTCTCGCCTGCACGTCGGCTCTCAGGCTGGAAATCAGGAGTCGGGCGCACCTGTAGTGGCCGTTCTGACAGGCAAACATGAGTGGCGTCATGCCGGCGTTTGTCCGGGAGTTCACGTCCAAGCCCTCCACGCCGAGCAGGAGATCGACGCACGCGACGTGGCCATGCGTACAGGCCAAGGTCAAGGCCGTCTTTCCGGAAACGTCACGAGCGTTGACGTCGACCCCCGGAACCCGGAGGAGAAGGCTCACGACTTCCCTGCTCCCGGACCCGGCTGCGAACGTCAGCGCCGTCCTTTCCCTGTGGCCTCTTTGATTGACATCAACTGCTTCGGCGCCCGCGTTGGCCAGGAAGTACTCAACCCACTCGGCGTTTCCGTTGAGGCAAGCCACCATCATGGCCGTCATACCCTTGTGATCGGCCTCGGAAAAAATTGTCCTGCTGGCGGCGCACCGGTACGCCTTGGCGCGCTGCAGGCGTTGGACGCACGCCGGGTTTCCGTTCTCAGCCGAGTAGGTCAAGGCCGTCCAGCCCCTGCCGTCCTTGACCTTGGCGTCCACGCGCGGCAGTATCCGCCCGGCCAGCCCCGCGTTGCCGCCGAGGCAGGCCAGCATGAGGAGGTTGATGCCTTTGTTGTCACTCAGGCCAACGTCGACGCCGAAGCTCATGACCACGTGCGACTCGAACCAGGAGGCGCCGTTCAGACAGCACTGCAAGACGAAGGTCCGGCCCTTGGCGTCACGCGCGTTGAGGTCGATGCGCCCTTGGATCGTCACGCCGTCTTGCACCAGGCAGCTCCACACGTGGAACGAGCTGGTCTTGGACGCCACCAGCATCAGGGCCGTCTTGCCAGTCTTTCTGCATCTGGCGTTGATGTCTATGCCCTCCACTTGAAGCAGTCTTCGCACGCAGGCGAAATGGCCGTGCTCGCAAGAGAACATGAGCGCCGTCATGCCGTTCGCGTCGCTGGCGTTGGCGTTCGCGGCGTCCTCCCTCTCCAAAAGACAGCGCACGCACTCATCGTGGCCGTTTCGACACGCAGACATTAGGGGCGTGGCGCCGTTCGCATCACGCGCGTCGACAACAACGTTTTCCACCTCTAGCAGGAGGCGGACGATTTCAATATGGCCTTTCTGGCAAGAAGACATCAGGGCGGTCATTCCACTGGCATCACTAGCATTTACATCTACGTTTTCCACCTTTAACAGGTGACGCACGCATTCAACGCGACCATTTTCAGAAGACAGAATCAGCGCTGTCTTTCCATTCACATCTCTGGCATTGAAATCGACGTCGTTTTCTCTCTCTAGCAGACTATCCACGCATTCTACATGACCATTCTGGCACGACAACATCAGTGCTGTCATCCCTTTCACGTCTCTGGCGTTCACACCGATGTCTTTCACTTCCAAGAGACTCCGCACACTTTTGACGTCTCCGTTCTGAGATGAAAACATCAAAGCGGACGAGCCATTGAGGTCGCGGGCGTTTACGTTGATGTTGTCCATCCCTAAAAGGCAACGCGCGGATTCAGCGTGACTATTTCGGCAAGCGAGCAAAAGGGCCGTCATCGCATTCTCATCGCAGGCATTGACGTCAACCTCCTTCACCTCAACGAGGCAGCGAACACAGTCGACATGGCCGTTCTTGCAGGCCAGCATAAGGGAGGAGGAGCCCTCAACATTTTTTGCGTTGACTTCAGTCTCTCCTTTCCCAACGAGGCAACGCACGCTTTCAAGACTTCCGCTTTCGCACGCAAACATCAGGGCGGTAGAGTCGTTAAAGTCTCGAGCATTTACGTCAATCCGGCCCGTCTCAAGCAGACACTGTACGCATTCGGGATTTCCGGTCTCGCACGCAAACATCAACGCTGTTGACCCGTGAACATCCCCTGCATTCACATCGACCCCGTCCTTCTGGGCAAGACAGCGGGCACATTCGTGATTACCGTTCTTGCATGCAACCATGAGGGCCGTCGCTCCACTTGCGTCGCCGACATTAAAATCAACGTTCTCCATTTCAACGAAAGCGCGCACGCACTCAAGGCGACCGTGCTGACATGCACACATGAGCGCTGTTATTCCGTTTACATCCCTGGCATTGAGATCAACCCTCCGCACCCCTCCAATCGTAAAAACGGCTGTCACGTGGCCACCCATACAGGCGTACATCAGCGCCGTCTTTCCACCCAGGTCGCACACGTTCACCTGGATGTTCCTAACCCGGCACAGATGAATCACGCACTCGGCGTGACCGCGCTTACACGCGTGTATCAGCGCCGTCATTCCGTGCGCATCTTTATAATTAACACTATCGCAGTGGCGTTCTTTTGCCAAATGTTCAACGCATCCCAGAGAGCCGTTCCGACACGCGTACATCAGGGCCGTCCGTCTGGCTTTGTCTCGAGCGCACTCGTCAACCCACCGGTCCGCTTCTGTGACGAGATGACGCACGCATTCCACGTGGCCATTCTGGCTCGCCAACATCAGGGCCGAAGCGTCGTCGTCATCCGTGGCGTTGACGTCGATGTCCCCTTGCCGGAGCAGGCGTTTTGCGATTTCCACGTGGCCATAGAGACAGGCAAGCATCAGCGCCGTTCTCCGCCGTCCGCCCCTCGCGTTGATGTTCACCAGGTCCTGCCCAAGACGAAGAAGAAGGAGAAGATTATCCAAACACTGAACATGTCCTCGTTCGCTGGCAGCAAGCAGCGCCTTTGCTATCCTCTGCTGTTCCAACGTCCCACCTTCCTCGTCCTTGACGTTTTCAAGACAGCATGCACAAAGGTCGCCGCCACCACTACAATTATAATTGTTTTCATCCATTATGGAAATCACTAAAACTTTCTCACCTATGCCCGTCTATATTCTAATTAAGCAATTAATATAAAATATTAGTAGTATATTACAAGAATATTATGGAATAAGAAGGCAAGAGCGCTGTTCATTTGTTCTAGGCAATTCGAATCAGCTTCGATTCTCGCCGAAACCAATTTTATGTTTCGATCTAATATTTTTTTTTCTTGTCTACGAAACTAAAAATGATGAATGTCCTCCCTGTGTTGGTAATCATGCTCAATGGGGCCTTTTGCAGTTTTCTGGATCTATTGCGTCGGGTCTTTTTAATCGCTTTGCATCGCTAAATATTCCAACCGGCTGAGTTCGTACGAGGCAGACTTCCATAGTGCCAAAGTCACAGAGAGATGATTCTATTCATTGGTCAACACTGGAAAATAGAATGTTTGTCAACTTCGTATTTCTGTTACTGTACGCACGCTGGGCCGGCTAGCAAAAGAAAAAAGAGAAAAAATATGTA
>JBCJKF010058516.1:0-10934 GCA_039654545.1 Plocamopherus ceylonicus
CCTATGACTTTGCATCGTAGCCTTTAACAAAGTTGTCAACTGCAATGTCTCTCATACAAAAGCACCTTAATGGTTGAAGATTTGTCTGCACACTTCTTTTAAACAAATATAGAAACATATATATCACAAGACTAGCTGTCTGAAAAAGGTTGTAAGGAGATTGTTAGATTGAATTGTACTTCTTGTTCTTGTTTTTTTGGAGGTCCCATTCATGGCAAGGAAAGTAAACAAATAAAGAATACAAAGAAAAATGGAAATGTTTGAGTAATGCAAGTTTCCCCCCAGTTACACAATTTGGCATCAAATTGCATCATATTCAGCCTAGAAATACCTATACATACTTTCCAAGCCCAAAGTGTTATAATTGGATTTTCTTATTTATTTTGTGAATTATGTCACATCAAAATGACTGTCCTTATGGAGGTTCGTCAAAAGCTCTTGTCCTTTAATCTTGATAGAATTTCTTGTTTTAGAGGGAAAGACTTCAAATTGTTTATAAGGATGGAGTTGTAGATTTCAGCACAGTTTACATGTGAGTTAGATGCTTTGGCAATGCGGTTAAGCCAGGTGAAGAAGAGCCCACCTCCTTATCAAACACCGAACTGGTCGCATTTTGACCAGTGTCAATGCCATTAATAAGACAAAAGCAGATCATTTGATAAGGACTGATAGACGAATCTCATGGGCGAACTATCAGTAGAACTGCAGGTTAGGCACGGAAGTGCTCATAACCTTGTCAAGTCATGTGGGTTTTCCAAAGTCTGTGCTCGTCGGGTTCCTATGCAGCTGACCAATGAGCATAAGACGAAGAATGTGTTGCTGTATTGAGCTCCTGGCACTCAGTAGGAACGATGAATATTTTTTAAAACGAATCGTTACTGGAGATAAGAATAAGACATGGGTTCATCACGATGAATCTGAATCAATGAGACAATTAGTGGAATAGCGCCACCCTTCTTCCCCAAAAACAACAAAAATTCAAAACTGAGAAATGAGCTGGGAAAGTCATGGCAACTGTTTTGGGATGTTCATGGGATGCTGCTCACAGAATTTTCACCAAAGGGAGCAACTATCAATTCTGGTGCCTTTATTACAACACTGAAATGACCCAAAGTCAGAATTCCATGCGTTCCTCCAAATTTGGACATAAGTGTGTTGTTTCCTCATGACAATGCACACCCACACACAAGTGCAAGAACAAGGGAGACAATCGCTTCATTGGATGGACAACTAACACTACCACATCCAGCCTATTCTCCTGATTTTGCACCCTTAGACTTTCACCTTTTCGTCCCAATGAAAGAAGCTTTGAGAGCCCAGCACTACAGATGCGATGAAGAAGTCAAGACTGCTGTGAAAAATTGACTAAAAGACCAATGTGCTGAGATGAATGAGGCTGGCATACGTGGACTTGCGAACAGGTGGACAGTGGCTATCAAAAGCTATGGAGATTATGTTGAGAAATAAAAATCTGACGATTAGATATACCCTTTCAATATGAGATCTGATATTTGTTATTCTTTTGTGTTTTCTCTGAGATAAAAATTCACTTGCATTACTTTTTGACTCCCCCCTTGTACAATTTTCTTGCCAAAACTGAGAAATGAGAAGTTTTTTAATAGTAGGCCAACATCTTAGAGCTGCTGTATCAAAGTTGTTTGATACCAGTTTGTTTGATATTTTGTTTTACTTTAGACTGGGAATTTGTAGTCTTAACATTTAAAAGCTTTACGAGCATGATAATGTCTCCTTTCATCAACCATGCATTGACTTCATCAGTTTTTATTTTTTTCCTGTGTAGTTTGACAAATGTTTATATAATATATTAATCAAATTCAATGATGTTTTGATGATGCAGGGTATATGAATAGTTTTATGACATTGGCATTACATTTAAGATTGTATTGAACTCTATCACTTTACTATTTTTTATTTTTTATTAAATGATATACATAGATCATATTATCACGCAATGAAAATGTTCAAACATCATTGTTAACTATTCACATATTAATTCACTACTTGGGACAGAAAATCTAAGATTTTCTTGGTTCCTTTTCATGACATCATCTGATAAGAGTATAGTACTGGTATTTAAATTCATGTTGATAGTTATTCTCATTTTGAAATAAGTTTTTTATGGTTAACATAACAGTATTGATGACAATAATCCTCCTCAACCACCTCAACTATCTTTTCCCCCAATTTCTGAAAGAAAATCTAGGAGATTGATAATTTCAGAAAACACTCTGAATTCATTCACTAAATTTACAAGTCAATAAATTTTCTCCATGATGCTTCATGTCAAATTCTAGCTCAATTAATTTAGAGGTAAATGCTCCTATATACAATCCTCTTTTCATGAAATGTTAATTGAGTGGTCATTGTTCATGCTCCATCATTTAAAAAAAAACCAAAAAAAAACCAAAAAAAAAAAAAAAAACCTCATAAAAAATAAAATAAAAATAAAAAGCAAAACAAAACAAAAATAAAATCAACCCCAAAAGCTCATGCAGACATTGCCAAACAGAACCCACTCAAGAAAAGCCTTATGGACAGTGAGTGACAGAAAGGTTTAGAAGATAAGTTGATCTTAGGGGGATGACATTACTAAAGGTGTTCTGATTGCTTGAGATTCATTGCATGACAGATGAAAAAGTACTAATAAAGAGATCTCTTCAGGTTTGACTTTTTGTAAATGCCCTTTTAAAAACATCTCAAATTGTCGAATTAGTTTGAGATTAAGAGAAAAGGACAGAATTCAGTCATTCTTCTTGAAGATGCATTTCTACTACCCATTCTTACTTTTTTTTATTCTATGTGGCTTAGTTTCTTTTCATACACAAAATAAATGTATGTAAAAAAGAGTGTTTATTTGATGATCAGCTTTTGGTTTCACTCTGAAAAATAAAGAGTCTTTCAGAATAAATTACTCAAGTGTTCTCAGAATGTTGAAAATCTTCACTATAGTCGAATGATTCATTCTTGCATTTTAAAAAGGTTACCGAACATGTGTGAAGAAATCTCTTCTTCTCTCCTACTCATGAAATCTGTGTCTTGTTTGAATGTTTATTTTTCTTCCTCTTCCTTTTTAAAATTCCCAATGTAAATATTTTTTCCTGAGACCATTGTTTTGACCTAAGCATAGAGAAAGGCCATTGGTGATTCTCTGAGTCAAACATGTACATAATATCTCATCATCCTTCTACTTTATGTATTTTAATCACAGTCTTGGTTTAATGTATGGCACATTCTTTTACAAGGAAAAATTGTCCTCCATTCAGGAGTCACAGTCTGCAGTCCAAGCTTTAACAATTGAAATTTTAAAAAGACAAGTTATGAAAAGTAACAAATCCTCTATTCCAAGATGATATGCGATCTTTTCTCAGACACACAGGAAAAAATAAAACAGCAGAACACCCCCCCCCCCCCAACAACAAAAACAACAACAAAACAACCAGAAACAGATATTAAAAAAAAATGAAACAAAGCAAAATATTCCAACAAAAACAAGGCCAAACAAAAACAAAAATAAAAACAAAAGGAAAAAAAAAAAAAAAAAAGGGAGAGGAAACAATGAAGAGAAAGAAAGAAAATACTTCATGTTGTGGCTAAAATGACCTCTCAGCTATTCCAGTTGCAAATACATGTACATGCAGTTTATTTTCTAAAGCTCTTTTTATGGTCTTATTTTTCAAGATAAATTGGCTTTAGGTTATGGCTACAGACTGACAAAATCAAGGCATTTTTAGCATTCCATGACTGCTAAATGGCCTTACAAGTACAATGGAGTGGAAACTTGATTTGGGATGAAGCATGTGAATTTGTGTGGACTTCCTCTTACTTATGACGCTGTTTTTTCCAATTTCTTCACAACAAATGCAATCATTATACTCGCTGTAACCCACTAATTGTATGTCTTGATTGTGTTTCATTCTGGCACTTTTTATTGGGAAATTGCCAATATTCTCATTATTAAGAAGTGCTGATGAAGATTTAATCCTTTTTGCTTCTAAGGAGATTGAATCAGCTTCTATAAAATTCAAGTTTCTCATCCCACCAGTTGTATTTGTTAAATATTGCTATCTAACAAAGCCTGTTCCTGGCCCTAACCCATCTAAAGAAAACAAAACCAACAAAACAAAACAAAAACAAACCCCAAAAAACAAAAATCAAGACAACAGAGAACTGCCACCCCCTTTAAGAAAAACAAAAAACAAAAACAAAACAAAAACCCGACAACAAAAAGCAAAAACATCTAAACGATAAAAAACAAACAAAATCAACATTCCTCCACCCATCCTGAAACAAAACAACAAAAGTCCCAATACAAACAAAAATTATTAAAAGTTTTTCAGGGCTCATATTAATGAAGACTTCTCCATATAACTTTCTCATGAAGACCACCACTTTTCAATCCATTTTTCATCATTTGACTCATGCCATTGTGTAATGACCATTAATTCGTAAATATAAATAGTTGAATAATAGTGTGGTGTTCCGCCTTCTCTTAAGTCCCTATACATCTAAATAACCACCAAAACATGAATATCACTGTCTTTTATGTGATCTAACCGTGCAATATTATATCCTTATCAATGTATATTAAACTATGTGGGATTGATGATCAATTATGAATGTGGCTGTATATGTTTGTGTTATTACTTGAGAGCAAGAAAACACATTTTTTCCTCAAGTGCAGGAGTGGAGGATTTATAATGGCTTTGAAATTGAAATAAGATTTGAAGCATGCAATGCCTTTGCTCTGCTCTTTCTTTGAACTGGCACAGGGCAAGGCGAGCATCAAATCTCTCCTGTATCCCTCAGAACATTTACCCTGAATTCCTCATTGCTGTTCTAAGCTTTTGGTTGTGAGTTTTTCTCTGTTTGTCTTGAAGTATTTCCACTTCTCTATTTCATGCAGTTACAATCAGCAGTCATTAATGTGTGTTATTCATTATTCAAACACACTCATACATAAACACATGTGCGTACACTCACACACACTGTATTTGTATGTGTGTTTTGTGTCAATTATAGCAACTGCCAGGGTGTCATGTTCTAGTCATGATCTTTGTGTAATGTGCATGTACGCAAGTGTAGAAAATATATGTTTTGGATGGAACTGTGGTACATATATTATTATATTATCTTCATACTATCATGTTTTCCATGCATGCTGTGTGTGATTATTTTCAATATGTCAGAATCCATGCTACATTCTCCCCTCTACTTTGCCATATATATTATTATTATTATTATTATTATCATTAATTTGTTGTCTGAGTGTGTGGAATCATGTACCTATGACTGTGGTATCAGTGTGTTTAAATATATATGGTACTTATAATGAAATGAATGAAAGTTAACAATAAAATCTTAAGTCTGCTAACACATCATACTATATTAAGATATATACATCTAAATATCCAATACGTCATTATGTTGTTTAGGCTAGAAGAGAAAAAGGGCTCATCACAGCTATCGTTGTATAGTAAGTCTTTTTTTTTTTTTTTTAAGAAAGGAATGGTAGTCTTTCCTCACCCCCCCCCCCCCCCCTTTTTTTTTTCAATGACTCATTTTACACCTTTATCTATCAAAGAACATTCTCAAACAAATTCAATCCATTCTGTATCACATTCCATGAAAGTGCTTTTATACTCTCTTATCCCTGTTATGGCAACAGGAAAAGATAAAAAATTGTTACGATCTTGTGATTTGATGACCAAGCTTCAATTTCTTTAAAGGAGCCATTATCAAAGTAGGGCAATGAAGATTATTAAACCTATTTTAACAACTACTTTGTAATTATTATTCCAATAATTGCTTCAATTTTGAGTTTAAGACAGGTTATTCCAACTTTTGTTTTCGGTCTCAGCATGATTACCTTATGCACTGTCTTCCTCAAGCATATATACAGCTATTTCTTAGTCCCAGAAGTCTACCATTCAAAATATACATGTGTGATGTAGTGAATGCTTTACTTTTAACTCCAAGCATATACATATAAATTATGTATATGTATGTATGTATGTATGTACATATGTATGATTGTATGTATGATTGTATTTAATGTATGTGTGTTTGTATGTATGTTTTCATCTGGGCATTGTGGGGATCTTTTGTTTTACGTATTTGAACACACACACATACACACACACATACACACCCCTTTTCTGTATTATTTTGCTTGCTTGTGATATGCAAGACTGTGTTTTCCTCCACCTTTGAGGAAGGTATCGGTTCAAATAATTCCCATATTCGATCAACGTCAAAATAAAGTTTCGATATAAATTTTTTATCGCTATCCTTTGAAGATTTGTCTTATACGTCTCCTCGTGTTTGTTTGTTAGTATGTTGCTTTTTTTTGTAATAATTTTTGTTTGTTTTTGGGGATGGGATGGGGTTCGGTCGTTGTTTAAAGAAACTAAAATTGGTAGATGTTCTTATGGTCACTAATAATATTATATTTTCAACCCCCCTTTTAGCCATCAATCTTTGAGAAAAATCAGTTTCAAGTCATGTTTTGTTTAAAAAACAACATCTTATTTATGTTCATTAAAGAGTTACTGTATGTCTACATCCAATATCAGTAGATTTAAAGAAATACATTTTTAACACTGATGTTGATCTCGTAAAGCAAGAGGCAATGAGTATGGCTGGACTGGATTATCGCATTGGCATTTGCCGAATCACGATCAGACTTCTTTTGGGACTATTTATCAACCAATGCTATACATCTTGAAATAACCTAACATCTTACATTGCAAAAATACGAGAGTATTCCTATAAACCTAATGTCGACATTGCTTTGAAATCCTTTGATGAGTCAATTGATTTCGTTCATTTGACTCACTCTGAACAGTACAGTAGAATGTTTAAGATGAGGAGTGCTGTAGCTATTATGATTGCCTGTGTTGGATTTGCCCTGAGTGTCTTTAACGACCAGGCATGTTGAATCAACATCAGACTCTTCATTATATTATTACTATCGCCATCTAAATGCTTGTATTCGTCCATAACATTAACAACAAGAAAGGTGCAAAAAGCATGTTGGGATGGAGGAATTCCAGCGTAAGTTTATTATTGTCAATTTCGTTTCAATTAATTAAGCAAGATCAGTCTAAATAAATACCATTTGAAATGCGGCCACCCAAGCCCTTGATATAGCTTTCTATTCATTCTTTAGAGGAAATTTTATTGCGAAGCAGATATAGATGCTTTCGTTAGGCCTTGAGTGTTCGTGTGAGATGTGCTTATCGCCAACTCATTGTTCCTTCGATCAGTCGGAGTATTGGGTTTTAGGCAGCACGCTTTCATCAGAGAGGGGAATTGGCTAATCTGATCAGTGGAACTGCCAAGGTTTGGGAACATGAGAGACGTGGAGACACTCTCATTTCGAAACTCGGCACTTGAGAACGATTCACGATACCCTCTGCAGCAGGGGGACAGGAAGCTGGAACACTTTTTTCGGGGCGACTTGCTCATGAGGTACACGAAAGGGTTCCAACACGAGTGAATTAGCAGCAACCATAAACAAAGCTGAGGGAAAGGATACATAAGAGTGAATGTCAGTTGGGCGTGTATAGCTATATAATACACACGTGTATGTGTCAGAATAAAAATAATTAACAAGCAGCCAAATCGATCTATAAATAAAATAAATTTTATCTACGAATAAACTAGAAAAATATCAACGAGTCTGGAATGCCGTATTATAATGCCAAGGGAATGTTAGGTATTTGATGTTATCTTTGCTATCTGCCTTTTACAATGTCCTGTATGGGAACACGACATGTACGTTATTTTAACCCATTGCCTTTGTTTTCCAATACATTTTAGAATGATGTTGGAAAATGAAATAGGACTTTGGAAAAGCTTTGAGCCTCTGTGCCACCAAATAATAATAAAAAAAATACAATGCCGCTCAATTCATCCCCGGCAGTTAATTGGTCTTTTGATTTTTAACTGAAAGCCGAGCGTCAACAGCAAGAGCAGTGCCGCAAACGGAGGCAATATGTATCGCACGGTATGCGAACGACCAACCTTTCGGTTGCAAGCCCACAGGCCAACCTCTATGCTACTGTGACCACTATGATAGTTATAGATAAAACATTTTGTTATTGAAATCCAAGGCATTGAATGAAGTGATTGTGGATGCAGAGTTACAGATGACAATGATTTTCCTCTGCAAATTATGCGCTTGCACTGCTTCAGACGCTAAAAAAGGTGATTATACAGGAAGTTAACGTTAACTGCCTATGGCCGAAGCCGTTTGATAATTGATTAATGAAACAAAAAGAAAGAAAATACAATATTCCATCAGCATAAACAATAAGTTCCAGGCCCTATGAGCCGGAAGGCTTAAAAGGACTACTTATAAACGATATGTAAATATGAAGGTTGACTATATGACTATGACATAACATTACAACCAATGTTGGACAAGGTGAAGATTTCAGTCTATGAAGTAACGTTAGATAATATCCCCAAAAAGCCTTAGAAAAAGAGAAAAAACAACGAATGACTAGGGGAAAACTGCAGGATGAGAGGAGCGTAAACTAAATTTTAAAAATATTTTAAAAGGAAATGTAAACGAAATGCAATAAAGAAAAAGAAAAATAGATAAAAGGAAAATGTCTTCAAAACGTGAAATGCCAACATAAGGACGATACATATTAAACAATCTATTTAGTATCCCAGTGGAAAATGGGATTCTATAACCAATAAATGATTAACCTTTATTATTATTAGATTGCGGTATGATTCCTGAAGGTTTTATAGCTGTGCCAAATTCCCCAAGTGCCACAGTATGTGAACCACAAAAAAGCATAATAAAAATACGACGAATGGAATTTCTTGAGCATCTGTACGATACGGTCACACAATAGATCTCGAACATTTGGCTCTGAACGGCAAAGAATTTGAAGGCAAAAGAAGAAAGGGCCGACGAAAGCATAATTATTTAATAATTTGAAACATTTGATGGCCTGTAACGGTAAGGGCAACATAGGCTTCTTAAGGTTGTCTGAGGAAAGATGCGGGTGGTGTGCTTTGCTCACCGATAAAGGTCTTGGACCTGGTACTTCAAGAAGGAGGAGAAGAAAAACTTGGAAAAAGAGAATTGAATAGAAAAATAAATAGGTTAAGCCTTGAGGAATGTCCAAGAAAGAAAACGACCGTTAACAAGTTGGCCACGATTCAATTAAGAGTGTATGGTGAACGGAGCTTTGTCTCCGTGATTTATCCCCGCACTCTCCGTCTATCCAAGTACCCGGATTGGAACTCACCCGTTGGACCCCGACAGGAATGGAGTTGGGACTGATTGCTGCCACCACTTTCACAACGCCAAAGGGAAGCCAGTGTACTAGGAACACCATGACGATGAAAGTCAGCATGAAGGTGGCCTTGACGTGGGAAGACAAGAGGCGTCTTATAAACAAGCTTTTCAGCGAGGCCCGCATTCTGTGGAACACATGAGACACGTATCCCGGATTGTAGCTTTCGCAGCCAGACCCGCCCTCTTTGGTCGACGTCTCCTTGACAAATTTCACCTCGTGATGTAAGTGTGACAGTGTTCTCTCCAGCGATAAAGATCTACGTGAGCACTGTGCTTGATAGGAAAAGGATGTTAAAAGTTAAGAAAAGAAATGGTAACTCAAATTAATTTGATCTTACCGGGATTAATAATTACAAAAAAAAAAATTGAATTGAATTGAAATATTATCATTCATCAAAGAAAATATCTTAACTCTCTGGGCAGATTTGCTGGCACAATATTACATCTAGTCCCGCATTCTACTATCTAGTACTCCAGACCATTGTTGATGCACATATTTATTAGTCTTTCAGATAAAATGATGTACTTCTTACTTTTCATCCATAGAAACTGCTTTTATTATCGAATTAATCTTCTGTTATCAAATAATGGTTTATGAATAATGCAGCCGTTTACGTTACTTGGTGTGTGAGTGTGTGTGTGTGTGTGTGTGTGTGTGTGTGTAGGTGTGGGTGTGTGTGTGTGTAGGTGTGTGTGTGTGTGGAAGAGGGGAAGAGTCCTATAGGGGAAGAGTCAACTCTTATGTCCCGATGCATCTTTGGCTCGACTCCACTCAAATTATTTTGTACAGATTATTTATCTTGTATCATAAGCGATGTTTAAGCGATGTCTTTGCTACCTTATCCCTTTATTACCACACTCCGATGTATCAGCATGAGCATAATTGAACTCTTTGACAACCATGTGCCCGTATATCGGGATGCCCCCATTCTTAGTCATGTCTATATACAGATCACACATACACACACCTACGTGCTCATCCCGATATAGGGCAAATTGTCGTCAAAGAGTTAAATCGTGCTCATGCCGATAATTGGGCTCAGTTGTGCAAAGAGGTAAATTGTGGTTTTGTCAATGTATCTGGGATTGGTGGAGAATGAGCCGAAGACGTGGGTTTTTACTCACTACGATCGAGGAAAGTGTGGAAACTTTTCCTAAGGACGGCGGTATGTCGTGAGGCTAGGATGAAGATTTTCCAATAGACAAGGACGATGACCACGCACGGAATGAAGACGATGATGATTGTCATGCCGATGACGTAATATCTCCCGGGTCGTATCACACATCGGTCGCTTGTCTACAAATGCAATTGATCAGTGAAAGAAATGATCAAATATCATTATTTTCCAATGATGATTTCAAATACAGTATTAAGAAAACATGTCCGTCATAATGTTCTATTAGCCTGTGTGACGGAATTACTTCCTCTCTCTCATGAGAATTCTTTTCTCATGAGAGTTATCTTTTTCCGTCAAGTGCACATCCACATGGCGGTGTTTTGTACATCGATTGCATTGGCTCATCTGTTTTCAAAGTTTTTCGATGGATTCGGAACTGAGAGACATCTTAAAAGATATACAGGACAGACTTTCTA
>JBCJKF010058627.1:2500-10932 GCA_039654545.1 Plocamopherus ceylonicus
ACAAAAACAAACAAGAAACCAAACAAAAACCAAAAGCAAAACAAAAACAACCCCAACAAAAACAAAACAAAACAAAACAAAAACACACACAATAAAAAACATAAAAAACCAAACAAAAACAAAACAACCAGAATAACAACAACTTCTGATCCCTGCCGGCCGATGATATCAAGGTGGACAGTTCCATAATCCCTTCCTGGGGCATGATATCACTTTGGACAGTTCCATAGCCCTTTATTTCAATGATCGACAGTTTCATGAATGCGAATAAAAGCAGTGGGTGTGCTCACGACTTAACCTTTCCTCTTTTTCACTTTTTACGGTCTTGGATACGAGTACTGTGTAATTGGAATGATTATTTTATGATGGTTCGGTGGTGACAGTGGCCCTGCGGACAGACCGTTGGGCTTCGGACCGAGACGTCGCGGGTCAAACCTGCGCAGGGAAATGCGTTTTTTTTCTTTCCTTAAGCAAGAAAATTCACACCTGTTGCTTCACTCGACCCAGGTGAAAATGGGTACAGCTTGGCTGGGAGAGTATTCTGCAATAGACTAGCATCCTATTCAGAAAGTGATATATCTAATCTGCCACTGTCCGCTTCATGCTACAGAAACCGGGATAAGCTCCGGCCCTATAAGCCGAATGGCTTGAAAGGACTTACATTTTATTTTTTTGTTGGTGGTGACATGACTCCTACTTTCAACCAGATTCGATTATCGTTGGTATGGGAGTGGAATTGTTTTCTCTATAGCTGCATAACGCAAAGTCATATTATGATTCAAAATACAAGCCGACATCCCCTCCATCACCCTGGCCGCCTAATTCTATATTCTCTAATGATGTGTTCCCTGTGCATGGCTTTCGCTCATTGTTGAATTTGATTGTACTGACTACGTATTGATTGTTGATTCCATTTCTGCGATCCCTAGTCTGCTGACTTACTTTTGACTTGAGGAGGGTGACTCCGATATTTCACCATGGACCTCCACGCATCTCTGTCTTCCATTAGGTTGGCTAGGTCGTGAACTCGAGTCGCTCCTGTGTCTCTCATCAGAGTGTCCACATATTATATTGCCTTTGGTCTTCCTTGTCTCTTTGTTCCGTAGGTAGGCTCCCATAATAGCAATTTCTGGGTGCTCAGCTCAGGGAGTCGGTAGCAGTAGCCTGCTACACTGCTAGACGAAGTTTGCGTTCGGCAATGTTCATGTCTACTCTTGGGAGTTTCCCGTACAGCTCATTGTTTGTAGTATGACAGCTTCAGTTGAGGTTGGGAGTTTCCGCAACATTTGGGTGTATGTGTCATTCGCTGACCACTCTATTGTGTCAGTCATAGCCCAGATGTATAGACCTATAGCTCTCAATTGTTGATTTGTAAGACCATGGAGCGAATGGTCAACGATCGTCTGGTCTGGGTCTTAGAAACCCAAAATAGTTTAGCCAAAGTCCAATGTGAATTCGAAAAAAAATCATATCACAGTCGACCATCTGGTTCGACTCGAAAGTTGTATTCGCTAGGCTTTCACAAGAAAAGAGCAATTTCTTGCCATCTTTTTTTTTTTAATCTTGGAAAAGCTTATGCAACTACCTGGAGACATGGAATCCTCTCAGATCTCCATGATCTCGAGTTTAGAGGCCGACTGCCTTTCTTCATCAAATACTTTCTTTCCGATCGAAATTTTCAAGCTAAAATTAATCAGAAGCCAGTGTCCCCCAGGGAAGTATTCTCTCACCAATTCTGTTTAACCTGAAAGTTAACAACAATGTCAAATCTGTAGCGCCAAATGCCAACGCTTCCGTTTTAGTGGATGGCTTTTCAATTTATATGGAAGGCAAATACTTACCCCATTTTGAAAGATGTGTGCAGCTTTTTGTGGAACAAGTCCAAAAATGGGTAATAGAAAATGGGTTCAAATTCTCCACCGATAGAACTGCATGTGTCCATTTTCATAGACAAAGAAACCTTCATAAACAACCTATTATACTGTTAAATAACAAAAACATCAAGGTCTCTCCAACAGCCGAATTTTTGGGATTGACTGACGGCATTAGACTCACTTTTATCCCACATATAAAGGAATTAAGGTTGTGTTGTCAAAAGGCCTTATGTATCCTCCGAGTAGTTGGCCATACGGACTGGGGTGCGGACAAAACGACTCTTCTTCTTTTGTACTGTACTTTGATACGACCCAAACTTGATTATGGTCGCATATTGTACGGTTCTGCAACTAATTAAGCTCTCAAGCTTCTTGACACAATTCGTCTTCAAGGTCTTCGGATCGCACTTGGAGCCTTCAGAACTTATAAGAGTTTATACGCTGAGGCCAACGAAGCTTCGCTGGCTCATCGACTTATACAACTCTCCATTAATTATCCCCTGAAGTTGAAATCTCTCCCCGAAAGTCCAGCTCATAACTGTGGTTTCAAAGGCTCACCAGCTGAAATATTTGAAACGTCCTGATAAACCACTAATTTCGGTGTAAGGACACTTCACAATGTCTCTCTCAGTCAGACATTCGCCTATCAGACATAGGTAAAGAAAACATGAGATGCCGCAACCATGGAAACAAAGCGACATTTCGATTAATCTATCGTTTGGAAAAAAAAAAAAGAGGAAACTAAAAACATCATTTATCAGCAAGAATTTTTCAACTTGAAAGAACAATATCGGAACTTTTAAGAAATTTTCAAAGATGTATCTAAACAAGAACTCGATGGTTTTCTAGTGCATTAAACATTATCAACTGCAAAGATAACAAAAAAAAAAACTCTGTTATCTACACCGATTCTTTGTTGACTCTGCAGGCACTTTTAAACCCCGCCAGAACCAATAAAACTGTTTACAAAATTATGAAAAAGAATCGAAGTAAAAGGTGGGAATGGCGGAATTTGCTTTGTCTAGATCTCTAGCCATGTTGGCATAAAGGGAAACAAAACAGTGGTCAGGCTATTAACAAAAACCACTATGTGATGTTTTCTGATTTAACCCGTGAACAAACAAATACATAAATAAGATTTGGCAACAACATTAGGGTCAGGAAAGAAATAACAAACTACATGACAGTGTCCCAAATTTAAAAGATAACTTGTCAGAGGTGAAAATATCAAGGAAGGACGACTTCGAATCTGCCACACATGGCTAACCCACGCTTTTCTTCTAAAGAACTAACCACCACCAACGTATCCGTTCCATTGTCAGAATTTAACTGTGAAACTTATTATACTACTTGAATGGAATAACCTGAACCACATAAGAGTGCGCTTCTACAAACAAGAACATCTCTATAACTTATTTCGAAACATTTAACAAAAAAACATTCAGGGTTTTCTAGAACTCATAACTTTTTTTTATAAACTGTAAACATACCATTAAAACACCCTTATACATCCTTTTCTCGTATTTATCATATTTTTATCATAAACAATTCTAGCAATCCTGTCATCTGATTACTCCAAAATAGAAAGCCCTGAGTTCGTCCACAACGGATGTACTGGCTATACCTCAAATAAACAAACAAACAAACAAAAAACGAAAATTCCAGTTTTCACAACCATAAAGGAGGAATGATTCTATAGTGGCGACAAAGAATCTCTTCTTGAAGTCTAGATGCATGGCATATTTCCATTTTATCATGTCGTGGAGGCGAGAGCTTTCCAGGCGAGGGACTTTCTGATGCTTATGTTCTTTGACGAGTAATCGGCACTGGAAACGCGATATTGGAAATCATCTTTATGCTCTAATACAGCTGCGAGTCTCGTGAATAGTGGGATGTGGTTTGCTGTGTTGTAGGCGAGGTACTTTGTTTTGGGACCATTCAAACTCTTCCGCATTCCCGCTCGACTCTTAGGAAGAGCTCTTGTGCCTGTCAAGATTTGGGCCATTGTCGTGCGTCCTTAGCGAAAGCTATTCTGTTTTATGCAAAGCCTTGGTTTGATGATGGTGTGAATGCGATTCAGGATCATCTTGTTATGCATCTGGGCTGAAATGTACATGAGACCTATGTCTCGGTAATTATTTGTGTTGGACATCATGTCGTCTGATTTGGGGACTGGGATGATGCTCATGAATGAGCAGAGTCATGAGAGGTTTGTCAGTCTCCATTAGCGCTGTGTTGGAGAACTTCAGGCAGATCTCGTCAAAATCACAAGACTTCAGTACCTCAGGGGGGATGTCATCTGGCCCTGCAGCTTTTCCGAGTTGGAGGAAGGACTTACCTTTTCTGAATTCATCCAGACTGAATGGCTCGTCATTGATTTCGAGCTCTTCGTAGACATAGATACTAGGGACCTCCTCATCTGGGTCTTCCACTGTCGGTGTTTCTCCTAGTAGCTTCTTGCAGTGGGTAAACCAAGTTGGGATTCTCTCTTTCAGACTTCAGCCTGACACCTGGCCCTCCTTTGCTTTCTTGCATCTTGAAACCTGGTTGACTACCTCCCAAGACTCAACATATTGCTCAGCACCATAGACATATTCTATTGCTCTTATTTCTGCTTCAAGCTGCTTGACTCTAGGTTTCACGAAGCTGACCCAATGCGAGCTTCCAGTTAGCTCTATTTTAATCCCTGTTGTTCTTAATTCATGCCTCATGGGCTTTCCCTGCTTTCTCTCTTGGCCTCAACAAATCTAGTTTCTGATCAAGTATGAACTGTTAACTTCTTAGCCTTCGCAGGCACACATTCCTCAATAGCCATATTCCCCCTCCTCTTCTTCCAGCAGTTGACAACGATTCTTCCCAATCACAGCATAATTTACTTTGATGTCAGGGGAGTTGGAGAATCTGTTCCAATAGTGCCTAGTCCTCCTGGTATGTTTGGAGACTCTCAAGTTCAGTGTCAGCTTTGCACAGACAATTCTGTGATTTGAACCCACAGTGGTGGTGGATGAGCCGTATGCCTCTGCGTTCATCAGGTTGTTCCTCCATTCCTTGCGGATCAATATGCAATCCAGCTTTCGCAGCAAGTCCGTGGCTCTGTTTTTAAAAGTTCTTAGTTCCCAGGTCTCTTCCGAAAGCGGCCGTTAGCCACCAGCAGGCTGAATTCATAAAGAAGGTCTGCGAGGAAGGAGCAGTTTCTGTTATTAGCTCGATGAAAGGTGTGCAATGCCACCTCAGGGCCAATTCTGGTGTTGAAATCACCAAGAGTGATGACAAGGGTGTGGGCTGGTATGTCCAGGAGCGTGTTTCCTAAATCCCAGTAGAACTCCTCTACTGATCTCCGCTCTGCTGCATTGGTTGGAACGCATACGACGCGGACAGTTGTTTGGGGATTCCCATTGAACTCGAATCCGAGCATCTGTCCGGTGATTCGTTTTGCGTTCAGCAAAGATCTCTTGGCTCTCTTGCTTATTAGAGCTTTAATGATTTTTCAAATATACACTTTGATAACCAGAGAATGCGGACGACTTTTAATCATTTAGCAAATCAATCAATCACTCAAGATATTTATCAGCCAATGCGAACAATCACTAAACAATCAGCAACAAGTAATGTGCAATATTAACAATCGATATATTATGAACGTGTATAATTCATTCATTAGGTAAATTGTACTGCGTGAATTCCTTCTGGAAGCTTTCTGACGAACTTGTCATATCAATACATTTTAAGTAAAGATTTACATGGCTATAATGTTCTTTGACTTGTGTCTATCTCTGCAACCACTTCTCATAATTTCCGTTGTCTGTGTGAATCAAAACTGTGATCTTTTAGAGTAAGTTTCATCTTTGGTAAAAGAAAGGAAGTCATATGCTGCCAAAACTGAAATAGTATTGTCGATCGGGGAGAACGGTCGAGATGATTTTCGTTTTAAGCCCCTAGTTTTCTGGGAGCGTGTGGTTTTGTTTTGTTTTGTTGCTTTTTGTTGTTTTTTTCGTATTTTTGTTTGTTTGTTTATTTGTTATTGTTGTTGTTTTGCTTTTTATTCTTAAGTTCTTCATCATCACGCAATGTGTAACACTTTCGCTTTTGAAGTCTTCCTCATGGCGTGTCCCAACCGCACAGAGGAAATTAATAGACATACAATTTTTCCCTTTTTTGTTTAAGATTTCATGGTGGACAGGCCCATAAACGTCATGGGAAACTGTGTAAATGATCACAATCGAATCGTATCTCAATTCATTCCTCTTTCTCGCCTTTCGCCTCGACCATAAATCTGATAACCTCTTTGAGAGCTTGGACCTCGAGTCGTTACAAATGCATTACACTGTATAAATTACTCTACAATATCATACACAATGATATGTCAGATAACATCCAATATGCAAAAGGGCACACTAGAGGACACGGGCAGAAAAAAATGCCTTCCCACTCGCGTGTAAACGCCAATCTGCACTCCTTCATACCGTCGTCACTCGGCTTTGGAACAAATTACCACCAAGTGTTATGAAATCGGGTCTCTCGATTTTTTTTTTCAGAAAGAATTGTACAATGTAGACTGGTCTTCCGTTCAGGAGGTTTTTACATTCAATTATTCAAGATTCAAGGTTCTAGGTGTTTAAGGTTGAAGACGGACCTTTTTCGCTTTGAAAAATACCGAGTTGTCTTGGCATATTATAAAAGGATCATACGTTCATCACTTTCGATGAACTTAGGCAAACAAATTTGATCAAAGGATCATGTTCTTTATAGCAGCTTAAGGCATTGTGATATTATGTTGAAAAAGGAAGAAGGTATTTGGAAACTGAGATTTTCAGTTGAACAATTACCACCAATTTCATTCTGGTCGTTTTAAGAGCCTATCTTTCTGTCACAAATGCAAGGCTGAAATTCCCTACGGTAAAATGCACACCGCAAAGATGCCTTACATGAATTTATTATCAATGAGTGGTTTTTATAACCTGCATATGCTGAAGTTCGTGTTTGAGGATATTACAGAAAACTGCTATTTTACTTTTTTGTGATCTGAATCGGCTTTATTCGATCAAAACTAAAATTAAAACTTTTTAGTGTCAGTTCCATCTTTTGGAATAAGAAAAAGTCCCTTTCTTTCTTTCTATTTTTCCTTTTCAGTTCCTTTATTCTTTTCAGTATAAGATGTCACTCCCAGACAAACCTTTTCCGATATTTTCTGCCCATGCACTTCTTTTTGGTAGAAGTTAATGTGAGGCTCGTTCTTTTTAGGTCTTCCCCTATCTCTTGGTCCCATCGCTTCCTAGGTCTTCCTCTTGGTCTTTTCCCTAGGACTTTTGTCTGGTATAGTTGTTTTGGTATTCGCGTTTCCTCCATTCTGCTCATATGGCCATATCATCGGAGCATGTTTCTTCCTACCTTTACCAAGAGTATATTTGTTTTAAGTTCTTATCTTATTTTTGTATTCCTGATTCAGTTTTTCTGAGTCTTTCCAGCTTTTCTTCTGGGGAATTTCATTTCGCTCGCTTGTATTTTGCTTTTACTAGTACTATCAAGTGCCCATGTTTCACTTCCACAGAGAAGACCCGGTTGCCAATAGAGATGGTGTGGAGACTATGTGGGGGATGTTTTGCATTTGGCGTCTGGTCCTCAGCGTGACGATTTTCTTTTAATGGAAACCAATAGATACAGCCCACCTTTGGAGTTTGAGGTATTGTGGACAATTCCATAAAATGTCACGGAAAGGCATGAGCATGAGAAGATTGCAGTGATCATCTCTTTGACCTTTATAAATCTTGAAAACACGGTCTTCGTCAATTGCTTGGAATATCGTTATGTCTTGGGCTTCATTTCTTTTCCCAGAATACTTCGTTTATTGTATCGCATTCGTTAAACCTAGAAATGAAACTTGTACCATACGATCCCGCTGTCTAGAAAAACATCATGAGGGCATGTGATTAAAATCTGAGCAGGACAAGGCAACAAGAAATTCTGGCTCTGAGTTGACAAATTATTATGGGTCTTCTTCGCTGTCCGCTTTCATTCTGATCATCTAGATAGACTCTATTCTGTCCAAAATGTTAGGCTGAAATCCTCAGGACGAAACACTGGGGATGAGTGTTTAATTAAATTGTATTGTCAATACGAGAATTCTATTCTACGGATGCTGACATGCATGGTGGAAGTCCCTAAAGCCACCGTTTTAAGATCTGCGTTTCCTTTGTTTTATCGAAAGCACCTTTGGATCTGTGCGAAAGTTATATCTTTGGAAAAAGGTCCTTTACACACATTTTCTCATTAAACTAAAGTGCAAAATAAGGGCCTGGCTGTAATCAGCGTTGTCACTGTCCCGAAAAAAGCATTCACGCGTAACAGGCGGCCTGTCTCGTCCTTCGAGTTACGTTTTGCTTTTGTCGGGGAATATTTGTAAAGCGCTTTGACACATCAAGTGCAAATCTCGCTATGTAATAGCTCTCCAGCTTTGAGTCGAATGGTTCATGTTGGCAAATAGAAAACATCACGTGATGCCAAAACAGATCGATTACGGTTGAATAGGGAGCAACAGGCGTGATGATATTCGATAAAATG
>JBCJKF010058849.1:0-16910 GCA_039654545.1 Plocamopherus ceylonicus
TAATTGAAAGGGAGGAATTTTAATATAAAAAAATTAATAATTATGATATAATTAAAATTATTCATAAATAAAATAAATTTTTTTTTTTTTAAGTTATTTTTTAATTTAAAATATAAATAAATTTTAGTATACAATATAAAATTTAAATAATTTTAATATTTAATATTTAATATTTAGAATAATTTAAATTAATGAAAATTAATAATAGAAATTTAAATTTAATTATTAATAAATTAAGTGCCAGCAATTGCGGTTAAACTTGAGATAAGAATAAATTTTTATAACTAATTAAAAATATATTTATATATTATAAATAAAAAATATTAATTTAAAATTTTATTTTTGGTGAAATATGATAAAATTAGGAAATTAATAAATTAAAATAAGATTTATAAAATTTGTTTAAATAAATTTTGTTAGAAATTAGGATTAGATACCCTATTATTTTAATTAAAAAAAAATTAGTTAAAATAGTAAATGTAGGAACATTAAAGATAAAAAATTTGGCGGCATTTTATAAAGTTAGAGGAACTTGTTGATTAATTTGATAATCCACGAATGGAGATACTTAATTTATATGTTTTTTATGTATTGTTGTTGAAAAATTTTATTAGTAGATATAAATTAGAAAATTAGATTAAAATTAAAATTCAAATCAAAATGTAGAATAATTAAGATTTAAATGAGTTACATTTAATTGTTATTAGTTAGAATTAAAATAATTTTAAAAATTTTATAATTATAGGATTTAAATGTAAATTTATATAAATTTATAAATTGAATTTTATTTAAAATGTGTACAAATTGCCCGTCATTTTCATTAATATAATTTGTGGAAAAAGTCGTAACAAAGTAAATATATTGGAAAGTGTATTTAGAGTTAATAAAAAATTTTAGTTTAAAATAAAATAATTCATTTACATTGAAAAGATTATTTTTTAGTTTAATAAAATTTTAATAGAAAAAATAATTTTTTTTATTGGAAATAAGATTTTATTAATAAATAAAGTTATATTAAAATATAAAATATTAAAGATATATAAAAATTGATTGTTTAAGTATATAAAATGAAATAATTTTATTTTTATGATAGGAAAAGTAATGTAAGTGAATTTTTTAAAATTAAATATTAAAAAGTAAATATAATTTATTGTACCTTTTGTATCAGGGTTTATAAAAAAAAATTTAAGGGTTTGAAAATTTCTCGATATAAAAAGAGTTAAATAAATATGAAATTTAATGTAAAATAATTATTTTGAATATTTATTTAGAGAAGATATTTCAATCAATTTTTTTGGTATCTAGTTTTTTTTGATTTAAATTTAATTTATATATAAAAAATTTGTAATTTTATTATTATGAAGTTAATTACAAGATTTATATAAAAAATTTATGGGATAATCTATAAATTATTTTAAATATATTATAATATGTAAGTTTAATTTTATTTTTTTTTTAAGAATATTATTAAAATTTTAAATTTATGGAAAAAATTTAATAATTTATAAAAAATATTTTTATAAGATTTAATTGAAAAGATTTAATAAATTAAAAAAATATTTATATAAATAAAAATTATAAATTAATAATGATAAAATAAGTATAATGAATTTATAAATAATAAAATAATAATAATAATTAAATAAAAATTTATTTAAGGAATTAGGCAAAATAAATTTATTATTTAAAGGTAATAAATGTAGGGTTCATCTGTTTAATAAAAACATAGTTTTATGAATTTAATATAAGATCTGTTCTGCTCAATGATTATATAATTAAATAGCCGCAGTATTTTGACTGTGCAAAGGTAGCATAATCAATTGTCTTTTAATTGGAGACTGGAATGAAGGAATGAATGAAATTTTAACTGTCTATAATAAAAAATTAAAATTTAAATTTTGAGTAAAAATGCTTAAATGATATTATGGGACGAGAAGACCCTATAGAATTTTATATAAAATTTAAAATAAATAATTTAAGAATAATTATAAAATTTAAAATTATATTTTGTTGGGGGGATAATTAAATTAATTTAACTTTAATTTGTAAGAGAATATAATAGACAAAGATATTTGAGAAAATAAAGAATAAATTTTTTATATTGATAGATAAAAAAAATTTATAAAAGAATTAATTACCTTAGGGATAACAGCGTTATATTTTTTGAAAGTTCATATTGAAAAAAATGATTGCGACCTCGATGTTGAATTAAAATAAAAATTAAATGGAGATATTTAATATTTTAGTCTGTTCGACTATTAAAATTTTACATGATTTGAGTTAAGATCGGTGTAAGCCAGATCGGTTTCTATCTATAATAATAATAAAGTAATTTTGTACGAAAGGACTAATTATTTAAAATGATTTTTTTTAAAATGAATAAAATTAAATATTTTAAGATGTTAATGTTAATTAATACATTTTATTACTTTGGCAGATAAGTGTTTTAAATTTAGAATTTAAATATATATATATATATTATTGTAAATTATATAAGTAATAATTTTTATAAATGAATTTTTTAATTATATTAAATTGAATATTTTAAATTTGGTTATATTATTATTAGTATTATTGATAGGGATTGCTTTTTTAACTTTATTAGAGCGAAAAATTTTAGGGTATGTACAATTACGGAAAGGGCCCAATAAGGTAGGAATAATTGGAATTTTACAGCCTTTTAGAGATGCAATTAAGTTATTAAATAAAGAGATATTTTATGTTTATAAGTCTAATTATAATTTATTTTATTTGTGTCCAATAATAAGATTTGTCTTAATATTAATTATATGAATGTTATTTCCATATGTTACTAATTTGTATTTTTTAAATTATTCTGTATTATTAATATTTGTATTTATATCTATTGGGGGTTATATTGTAATTTTTATAGGATGATCAGCTAATTCAATGTATTCAATAATAGGATCAATACGATCTGTTTCTCAAATGTTATCTTATGAAGTTAGATTTATTTTAATTATTTTAGTTTTAATGATTTTGAGGGAAAGATATTCATTTTTGGATTTTTGTAAATATCAAATTTATATTTGGTATGTTGTGATTCTTTATCCATTATTTATAATTTATTTTATTAGAGTTTTAGCTGAGTTGAATCGAAGACCTATAGATTTTATTGAAGGAGAGTCAGAATTAGTTTCTGGATTTAATATTGAATATTTTAGTGGGGGTTTTACATTAATTTTTTTAGCTGAATATGGGATAATTATTTTTTTTAGATTTTTAAGATTAATTATATTTACAAATTTATTGCAATATTCAAGAATTTTAATATTTATATTTGTGATTTTTATAATTGTGATAGTAATTTTTATGCGGGGATTATTACCTCGAATGCGATATGATGAATTAATGTATTTGTGTTGAAAAGTTATTTTACCTTTAGTTTTATTTTATTTATTAATGATTTTAGGGTTTAAGTTTTTTTTAATATTGATAATTTAAAAATTTATAAAACAATGGTTTAAATAAAATTATTTAAATAATATATTTATTTAATGTAAATAAAGTTAATAGAAAATTTAAATTTCTTTATTATGATTTCAAGGCATAAACTTTTAATTCAAGATCATTAACTAATTAAAATAGATTAGGTTTATTTAAATAGGAATATTGGGATAATTAAATTAATTTAAATATTTAATAAATATATATTAAATTTGATTAAATAAAATTTTATCTCAGATTATTATAAGAAAAAAAAAGGAAAAAAAATAGAAGAAGTAGATAAAAGAAAGAGTTTGTCTGATTGTAATATAAGGATATTCAATAATTTGTATTCCGGCTCATGTTAGTAGAATAAATGTATTAATGAAAATTCAGTATATTAATTGATTTAATGGATAAAATGTTATTGAGTTAAATTTAATATTAATTAGAGGGAGAAAATATAGAATAATGATAGAGGATAGGAGGGCAATTACTCCTCCTAATTTATTAGGAATGGAACGAAGAATTGCATATGCAAATAAAAAATATCATTCAGGTTGGATATGGATAGGGGTAATTATAGGGTTAGCCGGGATAAAATTATCAGGGTCTCTGAAAATGTATGGATATTCAAGATTAATGATTCAAAATAAAAATAAAAAAATTATAAATCTAATTATATCTTTCATAGTAAAATAAATATGAAATGGAATTTTATATAAGTTTCTATTAATTCCAAGAGGATTAGAAGATCCGGTTTCATGAAGAAAAAATAAGTGTAGTATTACTATTATTGAGATTATGAATGGTAAGATGAAATGTAAGGTGTAGAATCGATTTAATGTAGCATTATTAATAGAAAATCCTCCTCAAATTCATTGAATTATTAAATTTCCAATATAAGGAATTGTGGAAATAAGGTTTGTAATTACTGTTGCTCCTCAGAATGATATTTGACCTCAGGGGAGAACATATCCAAGGAAGGCTGTGGCTATAGATAAAAGATAGATTGATACTCCAATTAGTCAAGTATTTTTTAATTTATAAGAATTATAATATAATCTACGTCTGATGTGTAAGTATATACAAATAAAAAATATTGAAGCCCCATTAATATGAATATTATGAATTAATCATCCTAGTTTTACATTTTGAATAATATGAATAATTCTAGAAAAAGCTATTAAAATATTAGGACAATAATGTATTGAGAGAAATAGTCCTCTAATAATTTGAATAATTAAGAATATTCCTAATAGAGATCCAAAATTTCATCAATAAGAAATATTAATGGGTGTAGGGAGATTTATAAAAGATAGTTTAATTATATTTAAAAAATTTTTATTCATAAATAATATTTATTTAAAGTTAATTAATTTTTCGTAAGGAAATAGATTTTAATGAGCAAATTTTAATAATAGAGAAAAGAGTGATTAGTAAATAAAATATTGAGGCAATAGTGATATTATTTAGGGGATATTCATATAAATTTAAGATATTTTGAAAACTTATTTCATTTAAATTTATATAATAATTAGTTTCAGAATAATTATATTTTATTGTTTGAAAATGTGGATGATTATAATTTCAATAAAGAAAAAGAATTATTAAGTTAATAATAAATGATATACATAAAAATTTATTGAGTTTAAAATTAATTTGTTCATTTGAAATTAATCTAGAAAAATAAAGAAAAATAATTAATAAGCCTCTAATTATAATTAAAAATAATATAATTGAATATAAATAATTTGATTTTCATAAGGATAATTTTAAAGAAATGAGATATCTATAAATTAGTAAAATAATTATTATGGTAATTGGATGGAAAGATAAAATATTAGATATTAATAAAAATATGATTCTAAAAATAAATATTAAAATAAGTATGTTTAAGAGTAATAATTCTTTATTCATAAATTTTTTTAGGAAATATATAATAGAAAAAATTATTAATTAAAAAGATTAATTAAAATAATATTTTGGAGATTGAATATAAATATAATTACAAGAAATAGTTTAATTAGAATATTAATTTTGGAGATTAGAGGTATAGTTTGGTGATTATTTTTTTGATTTATTTAAATGAAAAATATATTTTATTTATAAAAAATTAAATAAATTTATTTTTAATTTACAAAATTAATGTTTTTTTTAAACTATATAAATTTAAAATTATAATATAAAGGATTAAGGAAAATAAATTAATTAATGTAAATGGATTATTTTTATCATTAATATTGATATTTTGATTTTTAGATATTTGTATATAATTACTTTAATTTTATTAATTTTTATATATAAATTTATGTTAGTAGTATTAATAGTAGTTGAGTTAATAGTTTTAAATATTTCTTTTATTATGTATATAATTTTTAGAATAATTAATATAGAAATATATATGATTTATTATTTAGTATTTAGGGTTTGTGGAGGAGTTTTAGGATTAACATTATTAGTATTAATTGTACGATTTCATGGTAATGAATTATATTATTTATTTAATGTTAGAAAATTTTAATTAATTGAAGAAATAAATAATTTATAGAGGATAGAGATGGTTGGTATGGTATTATTATAAATTATAAAATAAATAAAATTTTAGTTATATTTATGATAAAAATTTTTTTTATAGTTATATTTATATTATTAATGATAATAATAAAAAATTTAAAGATAATGTTTTATTATAATATTTGTTTTTTAATAAGATTATTTTTTTTATTTAAATTTATATTTAAGGATTTAATTTGAATTAATATTAGGGTATTAGTAGGGTATGATTTTTTTTCTTATTATTTATTAATTTTGAGAATATGAGTGTTGGGTTTAATGTTTTTAGTGATTCAGTGTAGAATAGAAAATTTGTATAAAGATAGAGAGTTGAAAAAAATTTTAATATTTTTATTAATATTATTGATTTTGATTGTATTTTTTTCTTCAATAAATTTAATTGTATTTTATTTAATATTTGAGTTAAGATTAATTCCAACATTTATTATTATTATTTATTGAGGAGTGAATTTTGAACGATTAAAAGCTTCTTATTATTTATTAATATATACTATATTTATTTCATTACCATTATTAATTTATATTATTGAGTTGTTAAAAATTAATGGTTCATTAGATATAAATTTAATAATAATAATAATATCATATAAGTTAGGATTTTGAGATTATTTAGTTTTATTTATAGCATTTTTTATTAAATTGCCTATTTATATATTTCATGTATGATTACCTAAAGCTCATGTTGAAGCTCCTGTTTATGGATCTATAATTTTAGCTTCAATTTTATTAAAATTAGGAAGATATGGTGTTTTACGATTTATTGAAATATTTTATAATCAAAGAATTAAATATAATTATCTTATAATTAGAGTGGGTATTGTAGGGGGGTTGATTATTAGTTTAGTTACTTTAATTCAAGTGGATATAAAAAGACTTGTAGCTTATTCATCAGTTGTTCATATAAATATTATAATATGTTCGATATTAACATTAATAAAGATGGGGATTATTAGAGCATATATTTTAATAATTTCTCATGGATTATGTTCTTCAGGATTATTTTTTATGGTAAATTTATATTATGAACGTAGAGGTAGTCGGTTAATATTTTTTAATAAAGGAATAATAAATATTTTACCATCTTTAAGAATATGATGATTTTTTTTATGTGTGGCTAATTTTTCTTTTCCTTTTTCTTTAAATTTTATTAGCGAAATTTTTATGATTGTAACATTAGTTAGATGGGAGATTTTAATAATATTTTTTTTGGTATTGATTTGTTTTTTTAGAAGGGCTTATTCTTTATATTTATATTCTTATGTTCAACATGGATTGAATTATTTTGAGGAAAAATTATTCTTTATTAATTTAAAAGATTTTATTATTATGATAATTCATATTTGACCTTTGATTTTATTAATTTTAAATTTGAGATTAATATATTAAATAAGAGGTTTGATTAATTTTAGCTTAGATAGTTTATATCAGTAAAATATTAATTTGTGGAATTAAGGAAATAATTTTTATTATTTTAAGTAATTTTTAATTTATTAATTTATTCATTTATAATATTAATAAGATTTATTATGTTTATATTAATAAGATTGTATTTATATATAAGTGATTTAGGAATTATAATAGAATGATTATTATTTTCATATAATTCTATTAATATAGAATTTTTTATAATAATTGATTGGATTTCTTGTTTATTTATTAGAGTGGTTAGATTGATTTCATCAATAATTATATTATATAGAATAATTTATATGGGGAAAGAGAAGTTTATTAATCGATTTGTAATTATGGTAATTTTATTTATTTTTTCTATGGTTTTAATAATTATTAGACCAAATTTAATTAGAATTTTATTTGGTTGGGATGGATTAGGATTATCTTCATATTGTTTAGTTATTTATTATCATAATTATATTAGATTTAATTCAGGAATAATTACAGTTTTATGTAATCGAATTGGTGATATTGGATTATTAATATCTATTAGAATTATATTTATGTATGGAAGATGGAGTATTTATTTTATGGATAAGTCAATAATTTTAGTTATAATAATAATTTTATTAGCAGCTATTACTAAAAGGGCTCAAATTCCTTTTTCAGTTTGATTGCCATTAGCTATAGCAGCTCCAACACCTGTTTCTGCGTTAGTTCATTCTTCTACTTTAGTGACTGCAGGGGTATATTTATTAATTCGTTTTAATAGAGTTTTAATAGGAAGAATAATAGATAAAATTTTATTATATTTGTCAATTTTTACTATATTTATATCTGGTTTAATAGCAAATTTTGAAAATGACTTAAAAAAAATTATTGCTTTATCTACTTTGAGACAATTAGGAATAATAATAATAATTTTAAGATTAGGATTAAATTTATTGGCTTTTTTTCATTTATTAACTCATGCGATTTTTAAATCTTTATTATTTATATGTGCAGGAATTATAATTCATTTAATGAATAATAATCAAGATATTCGATTTTGTGGAAAAATAAATGAATATATTCCTTTTACTATAATAAGATTTTATATTTCAAGATTGGCATTAATAGGGTTTCCATTTTTAACTGGATTTTATTCAAAAGATTTAATTATAGAATTTATTTATATAAAAAATATAAATGTAGGTTTATTATTATTGAGAATATTATCTCTTTCTTTTACAGTTTCTTATTCATTACGTTTATTTTATTATATTTATTTTGGTGAGGTAGATAGGAGAAGATTTTTTTTTTATAAAGAAGATAAATTAATAAATTTTTCTATAATTGTATTGATAATATTAAGATTAATTAGAGGATCATTATTGAGTTGAATTTTTTTTTTTGATCATTATTTTATATTTGTAAAAATTGATGTAAAAATAATAACAATATTTATATTATTATTAGGGATGGTTTTAGGATATTTTGTTTATTTAAAAAATTTATTGAAGTTATATATATATAGATTTTTTTTTAGTTCAATGTGATTTTTAAATTATATATATTTTTGAATTTATCAGCCATTTTTAATTATTGGCATTGAAGCTTATAGATTAGATAAAAAGTGAATTGAATTTATAAGGAAAGATTTAATTTTAAATTTAATTAAGGAAGTTAAAGTAAATATAAAATTATATAAAATTTTTATATTTATTTTTGTTCTTTCAATAATAATAATAATATTTTATATAATTTTATAAGTAATTTATAGATAAATTTAATTTTAATTTATATAGCTTATATTATTAAAGCATAATATTGAAGATATTGAGAAAATAATATTTTATTTATGAATAGATTTTTTTTATTTAGTTATTTAAAAATTTATAAATAATTAAAAATTTATATTATTTTTATAATGAAAATATAATGTTTTATTTTAAACTATATAAAAAAGGTAGGAAGGTGGAGGTGGCAGGTTATTGTTTAATTAGCACAGATTAAAGTTATCTAAGAAATAAAATGAATTATAGTTTCATTAAATATTGAATTAGAAGTTCAATTTAAATTATTTCACTTATAGATAATTATTAATAAATATAGATTATATAAAAAAATAAATTTTAACTGGAATGAAGAAAATTCAGTTTAATCATTAACAATAATATACCTCTATTTTGGTTTCAGTTAATTAGGTTCTTTTAGATTAAAGATAATCAATTTTTAAGTCGAAATTAAATGTAAAATATTTACTTTAAAAGATAAGATTTATATAAGAATATTATATAATTTTTAAATGCAATTTAAATGTTATTTGAATTAACTAAAATCCTTAAGATCATTAAATTTTAATAGGAGAAATTTATTAGGTTTTTCAATCAATAGATTTTTCGAGATATTCAATAAATAATCCAATAATTAAGATTATTAAAAATAAAAAGGAGGAAAATATTATAATTTTGTTTAAAAAAAAGTATATATAGATTAGAGGAATTAATAAAGTAATTTCAATATCAAAAATTAGAAAAATTAGGCTAATTATGAAAAATTGAATTCTAAAAGGTATACGAGATTGGTTAATAGGATCAAATCCACATTCAAAAGGAGAAGATTTTTCTCGATTTTTAAATAATTTTTTTGAAATTAAAAAATTTATTGATAAAATTAAGAAGGATAAAAAAATAAAAATTAGGGAGATAATAATTAGAGATAAGATTATTTATATTAGTTTTTAAAATAAATTTTTTAATTGGAAATTAAATGTAATATATTATACTATATAAATATGAGATATAATAATTTAAAAAAATAATTTTGTTATATAAGAGATAGATAATAGTATAATAGTTAATTTTAATATCTTCATCAGTAGATTGAAATATATAAAAATAATCAAATAACATCCACAAAGTGTCAATATCATGCAGCAGCTTCAAATCCAAAGTGATGTATTCTTCTAAAGTGAAGGTAATTTATTCGTAAGAGACATACTGAAAGAAATAATGTTCCAATAATAACATGTAAGCCGTGGAAACCAGTTGTGATAAAAAATGAAGATCCATAGATTGAGTCAGCAATTGAAAAAGAAGATTCGTAATATTCAATGATTTGAAGAAGGGTAAAATATAATCCTAGGATAATTGTTAGTATTAAACTTTTAAATCTTTCAGAAAAATTTTTATTTAGTATAGAATGATGAGATCATGTAATTGTTATACCAGAGGAGAGAAGAATAATAGTATTTATTAGAGGGATATCAAAAGGATTAAATCTTTTAATTCTTAGAGGAGGTCATAATTGACCAATTTCTATTGAGGGGGCGAGAGAAGAGTGAAAGTAGGCTCAAAAGAAAGAAATAAAAAAAAAAATTTCAGAAATAATAAATAAAATTATTCCCATACGTAAGCCTTTAAATACTAATAATGTGTGGAATCCTTGAAAGGTTGATTCTCGAATTACATCTCGTCATCATTGAAATATACATATTAAAGTACATGGGATTGATAAAAAAATAAAATAGTCTATTTTATGGAATCATATAATTATAGAAATTAAGTTATTAAAAAGGCTAAAAGAAATAATAATTGGTCATGGACTAATTGAAACTAGATGAAAAGTATGATTTTGATTAATTTTTGTCATATGAAAAAAATATTTGAATTAAATTTCTCTTCTATAAAGAGTTGAAAGAATAGAAAAAACATATGCTTGAATAATAGAGACTAAAATTTCTAAGGTAAATAATAAAATTTGGGAAAAGATTATTATTAGAAAAATAAAAATATTATTAATAATTTCTCCCGATGATCCTAAAAGAGATAAAAGTAGATGTCCAGTAATTATATTTGCTGTGAGTCGAATAGCTAGGGTAAAAGGTCGAATAATTAAACTAATAGATTCAATAATAACTATGAAAGGTATTAAAATATAAGGGGTACCTTGGGGGGTTAGATGAGTTAAGAATTCATTTATAAATATAAATATTCTATAAAGAATTATAGAGATTCACAGGGTTAAAGAAAGAGAAAGACAAAATCTTAAATGTCTAGAAGAGGTAAAGATATAAGGAAATAGTCCTATAAAATTACAAGAAAGAATCAAAGAAAATAATCTTAGGAAGATAAGTAAATTTGAGTAAGAATAATTAATTAAGATTTTAAATTCATTAAATAAGAATTTTAATAATAAATTTCATATTATAATATATCGTGAGGGGATTAATCAAAATTGATAGGGTAAAATAAAAAAAATAATTAAAATTCTTAATCAGTTTAAAGAAAAATTCAAACTTGTTGAAGGATCAAAAATTGAGAATAAATTTATTATCATTTTCAAATTCAATTTGATTTATTTTTAAAATTGATAGATTTATTATTTGATAAAATGGTAGGAAGGTAAAAAAAGTAAATTATTCTTATAGTAATAAATAAAATACTTAAGGAAATGGTAAAAGTAAATATTCATATTATAGGTATTATATGAGGAATAAAAGAATATTTTATAAAGAAAAATATTTTTAAATTGACAATTTAATGTTATTAATTTAAACTAATTCTTTAACATTAAAAATAGGTGTAAAACTATTATGATTGATTTAAAAAATCAAAACTTACTTTTCAGTCATTTAATGAATAAAATTAATTTTTAATTAAAAATTTTTTAATATAATTTTAAAAAAATGATTTTAATCAGTTTTTAAAATTAATAAAGTTAGTTGATTCAATGACGATAGGTATAAAGCTATGATTTATACCACAAATTTCAGAACATTGGCCAAAAAATATTCCAGGACGATTTATTATTAAAAGAGATTGATTAAGTCGTCCTGGAGTGGAGTCTATTTTAATACCTAAGGATGGAACCGTTCAAGAATGAATTACATCTATTGAGGTTGTTAAAATTCGGATAGGATAATTAAAGGGTATAATACATCGATTATCTACATCTAATAAGCGAAATTCATTTATTTTTAAATCTTGAGTAGGGATTATAAATGAGTCAAATTCAATGTGAATAAAGTCAGAGTACTCATATCTTCAATATCATTGATGTCCAATAGATTTAATTGTAATTTTATTATTAAATATCTCGTCAGTTAAGTATAAAATTTTAATGGAAGGGATAGCAATAAAAATTAAAATTAATATTGGGGTAATTGTTCAAATTATTTCAATTATATGACCTTGAAGTAAGAATCGATTAATAAGTTTATTTTTAATTATTGTAATTATAATAAAAAAAATTAATAATATAATGAAGGTTAGAATTATTATGGTAAAGTCATGGAAGAAAATTATTATATCATAAGTGGGGGAATTTGAATTTTGGAGTGTTAATAATCAAGTATTAATTTTTAATAAAAGTAATAATCTTTATAGATGAAGTTTAAATTCATTGCACTTTGATCTGCCATATTAAATTAAATTTAATAATTGAATAATTAGAGATTATTAATATTAAATTGAAGGAATTTCATTATATCTGTGGTTAATAGGGGGATATGATCTAAGTCATTCTAGTGAAGAATTTAAAAAAAATAAATTTATAATTATTCGTTTAGAGGATAGAGCTTCTCAAATTAGATATATTAAGAAAATTAAACTTATTACGGATAGAATAGATCCTATTGAAGAAATAATATTTCATGATAAAAATGTATCAGGATAATCTGAGTAGCGTCGAGGTATACCTCTTAATCCTAGAAAATGTTGAGGGAAAAATGTTATATTAACTCCAATAAATATTGAAATAAATTGAATATTTAATAGGTAGTTATTTAAAGAGTAGCCTGTAATTAAAGGAAATCAGTGAATAAATCTAGCAATAATAGAAAAAACAGCACCTATAGATAGAACATAATGAAAGTGAGCTACTACATAATAAGTATCATGTAGAACAATATCAATAGATGAGTTTGAAAGTATTACTCCCGTTAGTCCTCCTATGGTAAATAAAAAAATAAATCCTATTGTTCATCAAAGAGATGAATTATTGTTGATTTTTGTTCCATGTAAGGTTGTAATTCAACTAAAAATTTTAATTCCAGTAGGAATAGCAATGATTATAGTTGCAGAGGTAAAATATGCTCGAGTATCTACATCTAGACCAATAGTAAATATATGATGGGCTCAAACAATAAATCCTAAGAATCCAATTGCCATTAGAGCATAGATTATACCTAAGGCTCCAAAGGTTTCTTTTTTTCCTCTTTCATTTATAATAATATGAGAGATTAATCCAAAACCAGGAAGAATTAAAATATATACTTCAGGATGGCCAAAAAATCAGAATAAGTGTTGATATAGAATTGGATCACCTCCTCCTGAAGGATCAAAAAAGGAAGTATTAAAATTACGATCAGTAAGTAATATGGTGATTGCTCCGGCTAAAATTGGAAGAGAAAGGAGAAGAAGAATAGCTGTAATTAAGATTGATCATACAAGTAGAGGAATTTTATCTATGGAAAGGTTATTATGGTGTATATTTAAAATTGTTGCGATAAAATTAATTGCACCTAAGATTGAGGATATACCTGCAATATGAAGGGAGAAAATAGTTAAGTCAACGGAAGGTCCTCTATGAAAAATATTAGAAGCTAAGGGAGGATAAATAGTTCATCCTGTTCCTGTTCCATTGTTAATAAAATTTCTTAGGATTAATAAACTAATTGAAGGGGGGAGCAATCAAAATCTTATGTTATTTATTCGAGGATAGGCTATATCTGGTGATCCTAGTATTAAGGGAACTAAAAAATTTCCAAATCCTCCAATTATAAAAGGTATAATTATAAAAAAAATTATAATAAAAGCATGTCTAGTTACTATTGTGTTATAAATTTGGTCATTGTGTAATAATGATCCACATGATCTTAATTCAAGTCGAATAATTATTCTTATAGAGGATCCAATTATTCCAGCTCAAATAGCAAATAAAAAGTATAAAATTCCAATGTCTTTATGATTAGTTGAATATAGTCATTTATTCATAAGAAAAAAAATTAAAAGAAAAAATAGGTTAAAATTAAAATAAAAGGCATTATGTCTGATAAAAGTAATAAATTGTAAATTTATTGATGAAAATTAGTTTTTCTAATGCTAAGAAAATTTTTTTAATTTATATATTTTATAGTTTAAAAAAAATATTAAATTGCAAATTTAAAGTTATTTATATATAAGATTAAAATATTTAATTAGATTGAATAATAAAAATTTAAAGATTAAATAATAAAGATTATTAAAGATAATAAAAATCTAAAATATAAATAAATGGATAAATTTTTGAAATTAATATATTCAAATTTAATGAAATCATTAATTAATTTAATTTTTAATGTAAAAAAAAATATTGTTATATTTATTAAATTAATATAAATATAAATTAAGATAAAAGAATTAAAAATTATTAGAATGAAAATTAAATGTAGGTTAGAATTAATAATAAAAATATAAATTCTTAATCATTTTATTAAAAAAAATGATAAAGGAGGAATTCTTGCTAAATTAAATATTAATATTAATGAAATTATATTAAAATTTAGGGAATAAGAATTATTTAAAAAAAAATTAAAAGAAAATTTGAAATAAGTTAAAAATAAATTAATTAAAAAAAAAATTAATCTATAAAAAATTATATAAATTAATCAAAATAAAGTTTTTATAAAAATTAATATTAATATTCAGCTAGATTGATTAATTGAAGAGTAAGTTAATAATAATTTAAAATTAAATAGGTTAATTATTTTAAAAGTTGAAATGAATGAAGATGAAAGAATTATAAAATATAGAATAATTTTTTTTATTTCAATGATGGAAAGTATGTAAAAAGGAATAATTTTTTGAATAGTTAAAAGTAAAAATAAAATATCTCATGAAAAATATAGGGAGACTAGAGGTATTCATAAGTGGAAAGGAGGGATACCTAATTTTAATATAAGAGCAATTAAGAAGTTAAGATTTAAAAAATCATCATTAAAAAAAATTATTAATAATGAAAAAATTAGTATTAAAGATGCAATTTCTTGAATAATATAATATATAAAAATAATTTTTTTATTAATTAATTTTATGCATAAATAACAAATAAATAAGAAATTATTAATTTCTATAAAAAATCATATTATTATAAGATCAAAGAAAAATAAAGGAATTAAAGCAAAATTGATTAGATTTCAAACAATAAAAAATTTATTGAATAAATTAAAAGAAAAAATATATAAATTTAAAATTATGATAATTTAAAAAATTATTGTATAAAATAAATTTTAAATTTTATAGAGTTTAATTAATAATTATTAAAGAATAATTATTTATTTATGTAAGTTAAAATTAATTTTATATGAATAATGAAAACATTTATTAATTAAAAATGTATGATTTATTCTATCAAAATAATCCTTTTTCAGGCATATCATTTTGATTATTAAATATAAAAATAAAAATAATTAAAAATTAAATAAAGTAAAAAATATATTTTAATGTATGAAGCATAAAAAATTTTTGAAATTTTTAGAAATAGTTTAATTCTATTAAATATATATATTATTTGAGATTTTTTAAAATATATTATAATGATAGAATTAATTTTCAATTAAAAAATATTTTCAAATATTTCTATTTAATTATAAAAAAAATTAGAGAATGGGTGGGGAAAAATTATATCTGGGGATATAATTAGGTAAGATTTAAAAAAATATATTTTATATTAAACTTTGAAGGTTTAAAGTTTGAATTTTAACTTAAAATCTTGAATGTAATTTATAAAAATGAATAAAAGTTAATAATATTATTTATTTAATAATGTTTATAAGATAATATAATTTTAAAATAAATTATTTAAAATAAATAAAATAAATAAGAGAAATATAAAAAAAATCTATATTTAGGGTATGAACCTAAAAGCTTAATTTAGCTTACTTATTTTATGAAAATTAATATAAAGAAAATTATTTAGTTAAATATTGTATTATTAATAAAATAAGAATAAAAATTATATAAAATTTTATTAAAATTTAATAAAAAAGTTTTAAATGAAATTTTGAAGATAGAAGAAAAATTAAAAAAATTATTTATTTAATTTAATTTTTTTTATAAATTAAAGAAATAAATTATTAGTTAAGTTAAGTTTGAATTAAGATATAAATAAAATTAAAAAAGTATATTTTTAGTATGAATAATGATGTGTTATAGTTAATATAATATACTAATATTAATTTATTAGAGTATATAAATAATGTTAATAATATATTAATAATAAATATATCAATCTAATATATCAATCTAATATATCAATCTAATATACCAATTTAATATATCAGTTTAATATATCAATAATATATTATTGATATAAACAATATTATCAATCATGTCAAATATGTTAAAATGTTAAAATAAGTCAAGTATATTAGCATATCAATATGTCAAATATGTTAAAATGTTAAAATAAGTCAAGTATGTTAACATATTAACATGTCAAATATGTCAAAATGTTAAAATAAGTCAAGTATG
>JBCJKF010058961.1:0-10928 GCA_039654545.1 Plocamopherus ceylonicus
AGAGAGAGAGAGAGAGAGAGTGGGAGAGAGAACAGAGACAAGCAAAAAAGAGGTGGAAATGGGCGGGGGGGGGGGGGGGGGAGGCTGGTGGTGGGGAGTCAACTGGTCGCCAGGACGAGAGATGAATTAGACTAAAAATTCGCCTCTTTATGCAAATGATGTCCTTCGTGGGTTTTGGCCTTGCGATTTAAGAACCAGAAAGGAAGACATTGGGAATCCGAAAGGGGAACATTGACATAGCAAACAGATAGACTACGGTTACGTGTCTAGTGTGATCGCAGAGAGAAGTGCTTCACATTTCTCATAGACCCCAATGAAACAGTGGTAAGGAAGTAGATCTACATGAAGTATAGGCTTCACAAAAATACAAATAGACCTGCCCCACTCACTAAAAGTATACACAAAATAACCCGACATAAAACTACAACAACAATTACAGCATAACACCGACAATAGCACGTTTACAAGAAATCTCATCTATCTGAGTTTGTCAGCTATTACAGATTAAGACTAACAGCAAAACGAAACACACCTCACACAACAAACACAGAAATAGTCCCGATAAGAAGAAATTAAGTAAACAAAGAAAACACGTTATGAATGAGGAGCACCGCCCCCCCCCCCTCCCCGTTTCACCCATACACACACCAAAAATAACAACAAAATCAACAAAATGAAAAAAAAAAGAAAAAAAAAAGAAAAAGAAAACAAAACAAAACGGAGAAGCCCAAAGTCAAAATAGGAAACTCCACACAAGCAAAACAATACCAAAGAGACAAGCAAAAACAGAAACAGACCAAAATCAAACTGGGACAGAAGGGAATTCAGCGCTTCCTGCCTTCTGGAACTCAAGGAAGGAAGAAGAGCAGTAATAGGAAGGTCATTGGGAAAGACCGATCGAAGACTTCACAAAGCGTATCGCCCAGTGCCCCCATGTCACAGGTCGACACATCGAGCACCTGCTTTAAAGTCCCTAACTTAATTCTTGCATTTCAGACTGCTTCAATTCATGTCCACATGACTAAAAGTTAAATGTCATTTTCATTTTCAAACTGTCTATTTTTTTCTTCACTTATGCTGAAACATTATTCCATTATTGTTTGAATTACATAAGTGTTTATTTACTTATTCATTTGTGATTTTAGTATATCTTTCACGAGAAACATTGTGACCAAAAATTGTCAGATTTAGTTTGGATCAGGCTGAATCAAATTTATTTTTGATGAGATTATTGATTCTGAAATTAGTTTTCAGTTTTTCAGTAAATTATTATATTTATTGTTGAGTTTTCACATACAGGACTTTATCTGTATCGCCCTGTATATCGGGCGACCACTGTTGACATCTGTCGATATCAGCTTGCATAACATATTGCTGGTGAATGAATTTCACGTTCCAACATGTCTTGTTATGAAGTTAACAAGTGGTGCAAGCGTTAAAATCCAAGAAGGCTAAATACATTTTGCAAGCGCACACACACATACACACAAACACACACAAATCATGAAATAAAAAGAGAAAGAAAAATTGAATACTTGTTGTAAGGCTCTTGTTTGTCTTAAAATAGCACACTTGCGATACGACGATGAACTTATTATTTTTCTATAATACAACAATGCATTTTAATTCCAAATCTATGTACATATGAGAGCATTTTTCCAACGATAATTTCCAGAAATGAAGACTTTGTTCGGGATATCTCTTTGGGGGTAAAGCGGCCAAAATAAAAATAAAAAATTGAAGGCTAGGGTGTTGTTTTGATTTGTTCGGGGTTTTTGTTGTCGTTGCATGTCGTGTTTGTTTTTGTTTTGATTTCTATTTTGTTTTTGTTTTTGTGCAGTACAGGAAGCGCATGTAATCGACTCGGCCGTGCAATTGTTGACCCAAGCTGGCTGACCATCTTCAAAGCGCAGACTGGCGCCAAATGTCTTGTAGCTTTTTTAATTTGAAACCTTTATTGATTTTGTCTACGTGGACGAAAATTGCACTACTGGTCCAGCTTTATCTTGAAAACCCACCCGAACTCGACCTTATCCGGTAGAAAATGTCACTCGTATAGACTCAGTCGGAGATGTATCACAATTCTTCGTTACATTTAAAAACGTTTTTTTGGAAGACAAGATTTTAAGTAAAATATTATCGTTTGTTGAGGATCAGCTCAAGAAAAAGTTAACTGTTAACATTAAGTCACTGAAATATTCCTTCAATTCTTTCAGTATTTACTTTATCTCTGCCGCAGGATATGTTCAAGCAGTTAATGTTCTTTTGTTCGTTTTTATTTATCTGTTAGTTTTAAATTCCAGCATTAAAACATGTCTAGCTGTAATCTTTACATAAAATTCCTAACATTCTGTTTATCATTTCTATCAAAACCTTTTCAGACTAGGACTCCACGTATGAAATGGTTAGCTATTATATCATATTATCATATTTTGCAACGTTAAAGACATGCTTTTAAATCAGGGAGATTTTTCGCACTAAGACTGTTCACAGGAAGGTGTCTTCACTTTTTCTTTCTCCTTTTGATAATCCTCTTCCCCCTTTTCTGTCCAAATCTCTTTCGATCCTCCATTTCGCCATCCTCAAATGATAAATATCAAAATCTTTGCAATAATGGTTAGTATCGTAGATATAATCATTATCTTCTTCGTGACAACAAAAATAAAGTTAAATTAATTGAAAACACAACCAATATTGATGGACGCCAATTCATTTTCATAGCTGGCTGGCGTGTTGAAGAATCCACCCACACAACGAGAGAGCCAACGACCATTTCCTGAATGAGGATTTCTTGCCCCAGGCCATGACCGAAAAACATTCCAATGCCTGTTCAACTAGCCTGCTGTCCGCAACACAGCTCAGCATCTCGAGTGTTTGTACTTGTTAATTTCAAGGCGGCTCTTCCCGATAATTAATATAATTATTTCCCGATACCACCACCATCTCCCCCGCCACTATCACACCGTTGTAAAAAATTAAATCCACATGAAGGCACTTTACACAATGTCGTCATCATTCTCTTCTCATCAAGGATATTGCAGAAAACGTCCTGTCATTTCTGCCTGTTAGAGCAAGTTTTGTATTCTGCTCTGTCATTTTTGAAATGCATAAGATGATCCATCACCCTTTCTCCTTCAAGTCCCGAAATACAATGAATAAAATAACAATCTATAGGAAACAAAAACAAAAACAAAACAAAACAAAACAAAACAAAGCAAAGCAAAAAAGAAAAAAAGAAAAAAGAAAAAGAAAAAAAAGACAGCTATAAAAAAAGGAAACAAATGGAAGAAGCAAAAGAAATTTAAAGCGAATAGAATACAATATAAATGCAAAAGTAACCATCGCCTATCTTTCGAGTGTAAATTAATACTAAGCATTACGAAATTCAAAGTGGAACATGATTTGTTCATCGCCTGAAGAAGTGTTCCCAACGAATATCGTGAATCAGAAAAATCAACTCGATCTAGATTTTCAGGAAGCCAGTGTTGTTTTAACAGATGCGGAGAGTCGCTCAGTGACTGTTGTAATTATGTTTTATTTATTCAAAATTATTGAACGACAACTTCTATATTATCAATTATTTTTGGCAAAACTGAAAATAATCTGTAACCTTTTTTGTACTTGGTTATTAATTGATTTAAAATAATCATATTTTTACATGGAAATGGTCATACACAATTGCACGAATTTTTGACAAAATTCAAGTTCAAAGTTGGCAACTTTTAATCAAGGCAACCGAATAGTATTCCCGAAGAGAGGTATATTTTAAGAATTATCTCACATACGTCGAAAGAACCGTGGATGGTTCTCCTAAAAGAATATATTGATGATTCTGTAGGTAAATTTTGAATGGTTGATAAATAAAATTTAGGACCAAACTAACATAATAGTTAAAATTAGTTTCTTTTCCTACAATCCTTAAGTTTTCTTTGAATTTTAAGCACATGTTTTTGGACAAGTCGAAAGACACGACTCACTTCAAAATGCTATCCTTGAAGGCAGTATAGAAGGGGTAAGATCAAGAGAAGAATAAGAACAAGATGTCCAGATAACATCAAGGAAGGGTTTTCGTCCCCACTGACAAAGTGCACCAGGGCTGCCTCTGGTACAGAATGATGCACTCCGAACTCTCAGACAGTAATGGCACCACAAGAAGAAGGAAAGGCGATATGAGGATAGGTTAGTTATTTGTAATATACGATTCAATGGTTCACAATTTATTCACTAATGATGAAAGGGGATTGAAGCCAAGGTCAAGGCCAAGCCGACTGTATAAACAGCCTCGGTTTACGAGCTTTCTTGCAAATTGGCCAGGAAGTGATTATTACCTTATTTAAGAAGACATGAATATCGATATGAATAATGCGATGAAGAGGACGCATGTTAATCAAGGAGGAAGGGCCAAACCATATTGATGCACGATAAGGAGTTCAATTGGACGAACGCACGCGACATTTAGTCGTAGGGGATTGCACGGTTAAAGTTAAAAACCGATAATGGAAAAAAGAATCCACCAGTCATATTGAAGAATGTGGATTTTGATTTATAAAGAGGGCTGTAATAGTAATGTATGTAATTCAATCAACAAGCGACTTAAACCGACAAACGATGAAACACTCCGCTCGTCCGATGGCCTTCTCTAGGACTCGTTTTCTAACCAACTCAATTTGCCCAAAGCAAACACCCAGTTTTCCTCTTTTGCACGGCCTTTTAATTTACACGTGTCTCTGTCATTTCTGTTGTTTTTATTGATTCATTTCTATCTTAATATTTTCTCATCCCAATCCCTCATTGTTTCGCTGCCCAACGCACGGCCTTTGTCTATCAAAAAGGTACCACTTATCTCTAAAATTATCCGAGTATATCCAATTATACGATGTGACATATATTGATTCTTTCCATATCGCACGGCGTTCATGTTGTCATAATGCTGATTTTTCCAGGGTGTTTGTGTCAAATAAAAACAAGGTAATAGAATATGATACACGTACGGAGGAAGTATCAGATGAACTATAGACATCTCTTCCATAATTTGTCTCCAAGAAGTGTTCAAAGTTGTAAAATGTGAGCAATCGAGTTTTTTTTAAAGATCATTTCTGTGTTTGGATTGCCCTGGGCCTCAAGCGAGTGTGCATTTCAGGGTCACCGTAATCCCTGATGAATATTTTTGTTTCTTTCCTTATTTCCACTCCAATACAATTCCATCCCATTTGATGCTCACGTTCGTGATTTCGATCGCAAGATGCGCTCTGTTACTCGATTAAGATTTCTCGTTGCCCTTGTGCATCATTGTCGGGATCTTCAACTTTCGATCGCGTTGTGAAATGTTTTCTGGGTTTTCTCCCACTCGCTTGGTGTTCAACCGCGTCTTTCTTTAGCCCTCCTCTTCCCCCTTATTCATTTCATTGCCATTATTCCCGATTTCGTCGTTGTCAGTGTCGTTTTAGCATCGGTTTCGTCTAATTTGCCATCATTATCATCACCTTACAAGCACTTGTCCTCCTACTTCAAATCGTTACCCTCCTCATGTTGTCCTCCTTACGATCGCCCTCATAACGAACATCATCGTCGTAAGATTTTCCCGTAATCCCCCATACACAATGGCTCACATTCACACATTATTCTCACTCTCAACGAAAATAAAAATTTGAACACTAAATATAAACAACTATAAAGACAGAAGTTTGGGTGAGCACACTAAGGGTCTTATGTAAATAGTAGCGATCAATATTGTTCATTTTCTAAAATCACCTCGATGGAACGCCCTTTATGAGTTTTGACAAAAGGTTCCAACAATTATTATTCTTCCGTTTCGAGTGATTGACTTACGCTATGACAGAAGAAAGTAGACAAAAGACGTCAAACAATTTTCATCAGAGGCTAATACTAATAACGTCTGGCGCTGACTCTGATAAAAGATAATAAAAGAACACCACATTTGACACGGAATCGATAGGGCACAATGTCTCGCGGTGTACACATCTCACTATGGATGCAAACAAAAACATATAGTACGGATTGAAACTGGCAAGATCACAACTCAGAGAATAAAAATTGGTTGTGATAGCATCAAAGCGGAAGTGTGACGGACAGCTCCATGACTTCCCTCACCCCGCACGTCCGTCTTCCTGTGTCGCTGTCTAATAGCTTTCCCAATAGAAAGGCACAAGGCAACGTACTTTGTGGGGAGAGTCCATAGAAACACTAGGGAAAAAATCCCAAGAGAAACTAAAAAAAAGTCTAGATCGAGACGGATGCATCAAACAAGGAAACAACTTCCTCTACAAATAAGGCTCAGCGGAACACATTGGAAAAATATTATTGAGAATTTTTAGGATAATAATTGTGCAGCGTTATGCTTTGTGGAAAAATTAAAATGGCAAAAGGGTTCTTCAGATTTTCAAATATTTACTCCAATTAATATGTCCCGAACAAATGAAGGAAAACAAATTAGTAAGGTCGACTTAAAAATGTACATTGGGAAACGGAATCGATAAACATAAATTACTTCCTTTGGCAGGAAAAAAACTTGAAAATAAAAATAAAACAAAGCAAGCCATAAACCTTAACAATTAAAAAAAACAACAACCAACAAATAAACCAAAAACGAGAACTAACAAAATGATAAAACAAAAACAAAAACAAACAAACAACAAGAAAAAACAACAACAAACGAATAGAAAACCATCAACAACAAAAACACAACAAAATAAAAACAGCAAGAACAAAAACAAAACAAAATAAAAACAAGAAACGAAGAAAAATCCCCTGCAAAGACAAAAACAAACAATAACTTACAAAAAAAAGTGATATCAATATTCTGCATGAAGTACATTAAAACCCTTCATAAACAACGTTGTGTCTGATCGTCAGGAGTCGATCCAAGAGCAGCCCAGGCTGCAGGTCATATTTGTCAACAACGGCACATTATGACGTCACGAAAAGATGAGTACTAAAATAGTCGGAACAGAACTATTAACACATTAAAAGCATGACAGTTCTAAGCACAGCCATTTTAACAAAATCAAGCATAAATTTTTTCCAAAAGCAAGCACAACACAAACATTATTATGGAAAGCAATATTGAGGGAAAACAATTTCAAAGTAGAGGGATGAAGAACTTATTTTATCATCAGATCTCAAGCAAATCAAACAAGCCCACCAATCAATCAACATACACACAATGAGATAAGAATGGAAAGCCAAGGAACGCCAAAACGGGCCATTCCTTGAAATAATGTACAGAAAAGACACGAACAATCCAGTACAAACCCAACCAACCCCAAAACACTCTAAGCGTCTTCCATTCCAACATTGTATGGCTACGCAGATTGGTTTAGCCATGATACACCCCGTCTTTCAGTGGCGGCTTACAGCTAAAGCATCACGCTGGGGCGAGATGTTCCTTAAACCAATCGTGTCGAAATAGAGACCCCTTCCAACATGCTCTCCGTAGCTAGACGCCCTAAGCTAAAATTCCAGACTCGTCCTCACTATTCAAAGACCTCGTTCATCTTATCTCCCATTCCCTTAAATCCAATATCGTTACAGATCTAGATTTGGAGTTTGTTGATACCAACTGCCCTTGATGTGTAAGCAAATCGACACATTAATCATCCTGTCTGTAAATCGATAAATTCTTATTTTTCCTTTATCTTGCAAGAAAGTCAAACAAATTGAAGGCTTCTTTTTCTTCCTTCTGCCTAATATTATAAAGACACCAATTTCTGCCTCAAACCAATTCCTTCATAATACAATGTAGTTACATCTTCTATCTGGCTTGGGTTATTAAAACGTCGGCATCTACTGACTGTTCGCCTCCCCCTTCCGGACACACATAAACACACATACACACACATACACACACACATACCCAATCCGCCCCCTTCCACAATCTACCCACCACTTCTCCACCAATGCCAGTTTAGCATGATTCCTAAGTCTCCGCCTTAACTAAGCCCAGGCTATCGTTTCGGATCAGCCCCAAGCTGATCAATACAAATGGGTTAACGCGGCGGGAAATTCCGACGGTTCACACCGCACCAACAAGCATCGATTGTGAGGATTAGAGGGGCGAATCTCTGCTCAGTGAACGCGCGTTTAATTGGCTTGTCTCCACGCCGGGGCTTGAGTGAAAAGAAACGTAACTGGGAATTTGGCAAACGTGACAAACCTTGGTAACTTTAGAATATCCGAAGCACTTTCAATTTAAGTGAACATCCTAAAAAAGGCGAATAATTCAGGCGCTTCGGTAAGTTTAGATAGTTAACCTACAATTAAACAACAACAACAAAACCTCAACAAAAACCAACGCCCCCCCCCCCTTTTAAAAACGCACACGAAAAACAACAACAACAACAACAACAACAACAACAACAAAACAAAAAAAACGTGGCATCTATTTGAAAAGAAAACAAAACTTTACGATTCAGAGGAATGAGTTAGTGTATAATTAATATATTACTCAAAAGCGTTAAGGCCATTCTCTCTTTGACTTACAAAAACCAGCTTATCACACAGAGAAATCAAATGATGCTATTATCTTTTTCCATTCAATTGCGCGTCGATGAATAATAAAAAAACAGAAATAAAAGATGAAATGTCTTAATTCGCCCTTGGAAAATATACTTCAATCTTTTATAAATTCAATGAGAACGTTAAGGAATTTTGATTTAACTATTATAATTGCTATTCCCATCGCTTTGTTTGTGTATAAAGACTATGCGACTTGTCAGCATTTCGAATGATACAAATACTTTTAAACAAACATTCAATCGCACAGTAGGCACAATGTCAAAAGGTTGACGATAACAGTTATATCATTATGGCGACCGTGTTTTCAAAGACCACTATAAATTGATCCAGAAAAAGTATGGTAACCTGAAAGTGATAGGATTCACCCTCGTCTCGCTACTCTATTTTAGCTTTTAGCCTTGCTTTTCCTGTACTTAATGTACTTACTTCAACAGGGAATGAGTGGCCGTCTATGGTGTGTTCCGAGCCGTTGCCGTCTCTATTGGCCAGATGGAACTTGATCTCGGCCACCCGGTAGTTGTAGGACATAGGGCCCCCACTGATGTTTAGCCACTGGTACCTCTTGCTTTTGATTTCCAAGGTAATATCTCGGCCTGTGTTTATAAGTAATCCTTGGACCTGGTTAAAAAAAAAGAAAAGAAAAGAAATTTCATTAGATCTTATTTCATTTTACATTTAGGCCATGATATTATTTGTTGTCATGACTTACGGGGGCTTATTGTATGCTCATTGTTTTTTATTATTATTATTATTATACAGTGTTTGTGTTATTTGCTTTTGGGCTAACTCTAATCTCAGAATTTGCTTTTTTCATACTTATTGTAATGGCAACAAAGATTGATTAAAATACAGATCTGATATAATAATGATATTATGTGCCTTTATATAATCAATTTTAATGACATGGTAGAGTTGATAACGACAAACAACGAAGGACAAGGGTATTATTATACTTTAACTACTTTAAATTGAGGGGGAAAGTTACATTTCTATTTGATGAACGATAAAACATAGCAGTGAAGGACAAAAAGAAACACTTCATTCTTAACCAAATAAATCAACAATGGAATTTGAAAAATGCTACCATTCTCCCAAAATAAAAGAGTAAATGAAAAAGCCTAATGATGTAGAAAATAAAGAAAAGTAAAGGTGAAAAAAACAACCCCAAAACAAAACAAAGCAAAAAGAAATTATTAATAAAAAGGATGCAACAAGTGAACGAAGAACCAAGGACTAAACAGCAAACAAATATCAAGGAAAAACAACAGTAAAATGAAATCAAAACAAAAGAAAGGACACACGAGTACGCGATAACGAAACAAAAGGGCTTTTTGTTATTGCTCTTTTCAACATTGTTCTTTTTTATTTTGTTTCGTCGTTTTTTGTGGGTTTTTTTTGTGTTGGTTTTAGTATTGTTGATGAAGAAAAAACGATACAATCTGTAACTGAAGACATCTTCAATTTTGCTTTGAAATTTTTGTTAGAGTATTATCTAATGACATCAATGAATTCTATTTTTGCTTACCAGAGTGGAGTCAATGACCAGGTTCTTCAGGTTGGGGTCATACAGCAACTGGGATGGCTGCAAGTTGATGGGAGACTGTTGGCGTCCGTCCCTACACAGCGACCATTCTGGGTAGGCAAACCAGAACTTGGGGCCTGAAATGCATGGGGCAAAAACATAGACAAAATGAGATCACTTATCGCTGAAGGTAAAACAAAAAGTATCAATTAACACCTCGGTAACAAGTAGACTCGATTAGTATAATTCTCTTCTACTTGTACAGATATATTTCCATGATATGAGGACACACTTGTATGACATTTTATGCACATACTTGTATGAACATGATGAGACACTTGTATGATATATACACACACTCGTATGATATGAGGAGTCACTTGTATGACATTATCATAGACAAGCTTGCATGACATGAGGAGACACTAAGACTTGTATGACATATGTGACACGCGTTGATGATATGCAGATACTCTTGTATGATATAAGGACACACTTGTATGATATACAAACATACTTTATGATATAAATACACCCACTTTTATTTGATTAGTGTAAGAGTCCACATACCGTCAATGCCTTCCTTTTGGTAGGACCACCAGTTGGCCCAGTTGGCAAGTGTACCTGATGAACGATTAAAGGGCAAACAAGGTAGACCAAAAAAGACATAAAACTGTACAAATAATAACACAAAAATGCGAAACAAAACAAAGGAAAAACCCCAACCAGCCCAAATTGAAAACCCTTCGATAATAAAACAAAGCAAAAAACAAATAAGCAAACAAGCGCAATCAACCCAAAAAACAACAACAACAACAAATTAAAAAATAAGTAAAAATAAAAACACCCCCCCCCCAAAGAAAACAACACG
>JBCJKF010059516.1:0-10916 GCA_039654545.1 Plocamopherus ceylonicus
TGTTTTGACGTAGCATTAAATCATTCTCTTGAATTTTTTTATTGTTAGCTAACATATTTTCTTCCCCGAAAAAGATATTTAAAATTATATGCTTACGATGTGATAACGTCGTAAAATTATAATTAAACAATTCGTAAATATAATGAATCGACTTGGTTATGATAATCGAGTGTACCTAAAATGTTCCTGTAATGCCTCCTTGGATCCCAACTTGGCGTCGCACAGAACACAATTATGCTGGCCTTCGGTACTCATTTGACTCATGACACTCTCAAATTTATAAAAACGGGGAAAAACATCGAAAAAAATCACGGAAGACTGTCAAACTGTGGAACGTGCGAATCACTAAAATTCGAAGCAAATTATGATGAATAGTTATTCAATGTAGAGAATCTAACACCGATATTTTCTTCGTGCTTGTTGCTCTTGTTGTTACATTACAATTTCATATGAAAAAATAACTTGTTTCACGAGACATAAGCATGTACAGGAGACGCGAAAAAATCAATTCGGCCATTTTAATTGTGTTGAAAGACGCGCCATCTAATGCAATGTTCGCTCAATAAATTTGTGATCTGAAAAAGACATAATTTTAAAAACTATGCAATAATTTTTTTATTTGTTATTTGAAATAATAAGACTTCTCTCACTAAAATAGAGATCTTTTCATTATTTTCTAATATATATAATTATAATATTCAGTTATATATTAATATATAGTTTAAATATTATTTTAATGAGTTACGCTATTGAAATTCCAGTAATAGAGAATTATTAAAAGGATATATTGTAATGGTATTAAAATTCTAATGAATAAAACAAATAAACTCACTTTTTTATCTTATGAAAAAATTATAAATATATAATTCGGAATACAATTAACACATAACTTACAATTAGTATTTAATTTTAAACATAGAATTTAGAATAATAACAACCCAAAAAAGATAAATAAAAACATACACGCCAAGTGTATAAAAATCCAAACTTATATGCCACTTATACTGTCAATAAAATCTTTATGTACCTGACATTTTGACTACTACATATAATCTTTACCTTTTTCAAGGATTATGTTTCCAATTAGAATATAATTTAGATATAAAATATAAGATATAAGATAAATATAATAGATGTAAGATAAATATAAAAATATTATTCTATAAATTTTTATTATCGTTTTGCGATTGTATAATAATTGTATTTTTCGAATTATTATACTCAAAAAATGATAAAATATTTAATTAATATTTCTTGGCAAGTTTCATGGAAGATACATTAAATATACATATATTTCTCTATAAAAGTATATATAAAACTATCTATAAAATAAATTTAATATCTTTATTCGACGCGATTTCTCCCACTTTAATCGCAATAAAATACTTTTCTCTGGAAGATATATAGAAAAGATAGATATAAAAATTTAAGACTTTGCTTTTTAGAATATATCTATCAGTTCCTTGCTTAGCACGGAATAAACATCAAGTATAACATTTTAAAATATACATTTCTAATTCAGCGTGCTGCTTTTTGCTTCTAGAACATAAGTTTATGTTAAATAGAATCTTAATCTTTATTGCGCACATTCTTTCCTATAATATGCAAAAATAAGTCAATCTAGAATTAAACAAATAAGTTAATAGTAAAAAAAAGATTCTAAGGATCTAAACCTATTTCAAACAATTTTTTTTAGCTCTATAAAATTGATAAAAGTTAAATTGAATTTAATTTATTAATAAATTTCAAAATCTATACCATGTATTAAGTTCAATTTACTCAATTTTATATATATTTTACATTTAGTTTAAAATTAAAAATTTCTCTTCTTGAAGTTATTATCTGTATAGATTAACTTATTCTCACATATGAATGCCATCTAATTATCCAATTTATATCCTAATTTATCCAATATATATCCAATTAATGTAGCTGTTGATATATCGGCGATGATTGTCCATCAGTCACACCTTGCGCTGCCAGTTCCGCAAGCGTCCTTTCAAGGTAACTCTGATCAGGATAACCATGGCCGGATGTGGACGGGCCTAGCTCGGTTTTGTGATGGATCTCGTTCCATGTAACGACATCTTCGCGACCAGTGGTGACCGATCGACCGATTGTGAAGATCAACCTGCGCTCGAATGCGATTTGCAACAACCTTAATACTCGACGGCCAAGATTGTTGTCCGGCAAATAGCACACTCGGGGAAAGCCCACGGCATAGTATGCCTGGCCAGGATTTGGGTGTTCGTTACTCTGAATCCCAGATGGAATACTGAAAAGATTGATTGATTAATAAAAATTAATTTTAGTTAGTTTGAATTGTAATTTAATTCCTTTTTTTTATTCTCCAAATTAATCCAAGAGCAAATTATTTTAATTATGTCTGTGTAATAATTATAAGAATATTTATAATCTGTTACTAAATTTGTTCTAAAGTTGGAAACTTAATTTAATTACATTTTCACTACTGATTCTCTCTCTCTCTCTCTAATTTTTCTTACTTACTCATAAGTGATTTGTATGGTATTAGTGTTCGGAAAACCTGGTAGCGCCCGCGGTATTCGCGTCCAATTCATCGTTCCCGGCGGTTGATTGCCTCTCTTCTCGCCGTAAATCATACGGCAAACCGGACATTGTACATACATGGGTGGTTGTTGGCAACCAAGCATCGCATTTAGACATGCCAAATGTAATCTGTGTCTGCATCGCGTTAGTTCGACCGTTAACGGTTCCGGAGTGCCCAGACACACTGGACAGGAATCAGATCCGTCGCTCTCAACCACTTTCACATACCGAGATATCACGTCCGATGTGGCGTCCATCCCTGCGAAATGAATATAATAATGATAGGTCTGATATTCAAATATTCTAAAAATATTCAAATTCAAATATAAATACATAGAGAAACGTATAAACTATCATTTAATTAAATAAATTTATAAAATTTATATATAATTATTTTATTAAATTATTTATATATCTATATATATTTTTTTTTCTTTAACATATACCAAGAATATTTAATACATACTTTAATACATACCAAGAATAGAATCTTTGAAAGCATCATCACTTCCCACACTGCTATCTAGCAAATCTATTGGATTTTCGTGACTTAAATACGTAGAGACAGTATCTACGCTAGGCCGGCGACCACTCTTAGTGCTACTGGAGTCAACGTCCAGCACTGCATCCCACGTCTTTCGTTTCTGACCGGATTCTATGTTTGTTGCCGCGGGATTGTTCTCGATACCATGTTTGCTGCTGAATATATTGAAGTTGCTGAGAATAACGCGCGCGATATTCGTTGGCCCGTTAGTATCCCCGCTTTTACCCTAAAAATAATTTTAAAGCTTAGATTTCATTGCAACATTATTCCAGCATATATCGTAGATAGATAGAATATCGCGAATAAAACAAAGCTCACTTTCTTGTTACTCTTCTTAGTACTTCCGTTAGATGATTTTTTATGCGCAACTTTGACAGTAGAACTCTTGACTGTAACTGATGCAGATTTCTTCCCGGAAGTGACCTGCAGTTCCTCCAGTGCAACTTTGACCAATGGATAAGGCGCTTGCTGTATGCGTCTTATTGGCCTTACATAGCCCGTACAGCATCTCACTTGCGTCAGATTGCAGAAGTTGATGATGTAAGGAAAACCTAAATAAGTCTTGGAAATATCAATGGTCTTGTCACCCTGGAAAAGATTTTCACAGTTACAATAATAAGAGTTTGAAATATTGATATTATTTATCTTGTAATGTTCCTCTGCTTACTCTCGCCCATGCTTCTTCTATGAGGCATTGAACTTCCATATCATAAGTATGCCAATCATCTGAATCACCTGCCCATTCCCACTTGGCGCCTTTGCCGGCCAGTGAGCCTGGTAAATAAAACCTTCTCCTTACATTGTATGTCTCGTCGCCGTCGTCGCTGCATTGTGTCTTAGTCCTCAAGTTTATGTAATATCTAATTTTCAAGCAATTTCATATAATGTTTTAAAGTTCAAAGATTGAATTACAGAATGTATGGTTTAATTATTTTATCATATTAGATTTTAACAATTAATATTATTGATCAAAATTGTTATTTATTACATTAAATAATTATTAATTGCATTAATAAAATTATATTAAATAAAAAAAAGATTATATCTTTATTGTATATGATTTTTCTTGGGGGTTAAATACATAAATTTAAATTTCTATAATTTTATTAAAATATTCAATAAAGCAATTAATTATTTCTCTCTTTGTCTTCTATTAAATATAAATATAAATAAATAATAAATATTTATATTATATTTTCTTCCAACAAAATAATTTTGGAGCAAACCAAACTAGACAGATAAATAATAGAGGAATAATCAATCATTAAACGATCAAGATCAATTCGACGATTGGACATTAAATAAGATCCTCACATCACATTTCTCACGCTTTCTCTTTCTCTCTTCCCAAGCATACCCAAACATGCACCTGCCTCATCTTAAACGTGCAAAAATGCAAGGCATTGCAATTAGAACGGTCAGTATGATATATACACGCAATCATTTTTCGCGTATCTCGACCTGTCAAGGGTTGGATCCGCGTCGTTGAGGAGCACCCGCGTAAGTTTCTTGTAATGGGCCCGCTCGAGATGCTGCGACACAGCCGGACTGTAGGGTCTCCATCGTCCGTGACGGTTCTCCCACTCCCACACGACCACCGCGTGTCCGTGCTCCTGCCCCTGGGCGCTCATCCTCTTTTCATCCCCCTCCGATGCCGCCGCCCGCTCGCCAACGTTCCCTCCCTATGGAATTTCACACGCACGCGCGACATACACTTGCAGCGTAGCGGGAGCGTGGGAACATTTTCGACTTTTCCCACGGTCGACGATCCCGCATCATCGTCGACGTCGGCGACGTCGACGATGACGGATTTCTTCCTCCCCCGCTCGGGGGATTAATTTTCTCACGAAATTTCACGCGACTTCGCGAAATCTCGAAACGCGCTGACAAAAAATTCGCGATTTCCTCTCATCAAGAGAGACACAACATCGTACACACGCGCGTCAAAAACGTTCACTGACCACTGATGCACATTGCACACGCGCCGCGAGAGGGATGCCGAGGCCGAGAATCAAGAATACGGATACGCGGCAGATGCGGCGTTAACCATAGACATTCTGACATATAGACAATAGATCGGCTTCTGCCGCGAGAGACAGCGTGGCTGAGCGTGGAAACATATAAAAGACAGAAATAGCATTGTGGGGATTGTTGTTCTTTATATATACGCTGCTTGTCACGGCAGATGCCCGCTCTATTCTATGACTCTAGTCTATGACTAAGACAAGAGAGAGGGGAGCTCGAGCACGATAGATATCCATCAGCTGACGAGGATGTCTCGAAGATGTCTACTATTTAGCAGCGAAAGAGGACGACGACGACGACGACGAGGAGAAACGTAGATGTCCGGAGGGTTGTTCGGGCCCTACGGAAGTAAGAAACGATCACAGAAGGATGTTCTGCGCGGAGGGCAATTCGTCGTCGAAGGGCAGCTTCCTGCAACAAAAGAAGGCCGCGCGCGAGGATCGAGCTCACGAGAAGCGCAGGGAGGCCGCGGCCACCCTGATCCAGGCCCATATTCGGGGTTGGCTGGCACGCGTCCGGTTCACCAAACGGATACTGTAAGTGCGAAATGACGATGAAAATAAGATTTTTCTGTAGAAAGTGATTTTTGTGAAAGTAAACTGTCAATAAGTATATATGTAGTTGGATGAATGTCTGTGTAAGCCAGTGTTTACATACAAAGAAAAACTTGTGTATCTTCAGATATAAGTAAAGATTGTTAATAATCAGTCTGATTAACAGAATTCCAAACAAAGGATAAATAAATGATTAAATTGAATTACAATGCTATATAAAGGGTGTTTCAGAAGAAATTATATATTGGATTCTGTCTCTGCAAATATTATTACAGAAAAAAATGTTTTATTAATATATAATTTTCAGCTTTGTGGAAAATACATCAGTGTTTTTTTTAAATATGTATAAATTAAAAATGAGTTTATATATTATAAATGTATTACAAAAATTATAAATTATATTATATAGATATATGAACTTGATTAATACTGTGTAGAATAATTTTGTGCAAAAATTGCATAGTTATCTTTGTGCAATGTAAACAGATATTATTGATAAAATCTTCAGATTAGCAGAACTCCAGACAAAGGCTTATCTCATACTTAACTTTGGGGTTTTATATTATTAATATTTTATTTATATTAATATAAGATGTATTATTTTCTTTGTGACTAGCTGTTTCAATAAATAAATTTGAATTAAATTTATATTTATCATAAGAATTTAACTATATAGATTAGCATGAAAAGTAAATCAATATTATATAAAACATTCTGTGTAAAATTTACACGATTATCACATAGTTCTTTTAATTTCTAGAGAAGAGTTTGATAATAATTTTCTCGATGACATCAGTACTGACAGCACAACAATTGAGTTAATACCTGCTCTTGAGGTGTACAGAATTATTTCTAGATTTTTGCTAATTTATAAGAAAGAAAGGGATCAAGAGAGAATAGAAAGAGTATGTAGGTGAGTGTATATAATGTTATTTCTTTGACAGACATTCAGAGTACAATTTAACCAAAACAATTTTTTAGATACCTCGTGTTGACGCTCGATTCCGAATCTCCAAAGATATCCTATGTCGGAGTAGCGTTCAACAAAGATCACTACATATCATGGATATCACAAATGAAGACAATTCTATACCACTGCCTATCTGGCTTGGACAGTCTGAAGCCAGAGAGAATGTCAGACCACAAATCTATATTGCTGCGACTGCATACTCTGGTGAGTTTTACATCACCAGGAACGTGGGCCATACAGAAGGTGAAAGGCATGGACCAGCTAAAAACAGGCATGAGTCAGCTGTGTGCAAACATAATGGGACATTTAGTTAACAATGGATTTTATGGTACTATGCAGGTAATAGCATTAGGGATAAGAAGTTTTCTGATAATTTGACAATGACTATTCTTTTAATATTTTCAACTCTACTTCATTTTTATATTTCAGGCTTTGTTAATGAAAGGACTGGGTAGAGCAAAAATCGCTCTGAAACCAGTTACACTTTCAGCAGCAGTCACCTTGACACTGAGACCATTGATTTCTTCACAAATGTCTGACAAGTTGGTGTCCTTGTTTCTAATTAACATCTTTAGTGTGCCAGCTTTGGTCTATCACTTGAATATTTTATCACCAGAGGTAGAAACCAAAAAAATATTTTCAAGTTTTATTACATTATATCTTTCCTTTAATCTAAGTTTACAAAATATTTTTGATGTTATATTTACAGTGCATTTCATCGTTCATAACAAACAATCTGTTTGCAAGAAGTTTAGAGTTGTTAAATTCCGAACAGAATTTACGAATTGTTTTTAACGCTCTAGAAGGCAGTTATGCGCTTTGTTTGCTTGCTAATTTGATACAGTTGGCCAACATTGAAAGAGAAGAAGTATTGAGAGAACTCTGTTTTCCTTCTTTTACAGTAAGCTACTTTTTCATTATAACGATGCAATAAAACGATATTGTGATTTTTTTATATATTTCACGAATCTTTTATAGTTTGTTGTAACAAGGATGCTGGAAGCGTGTCAACAATACGTCGTCGCGAAACGAAGTAATTTAACACACTGGCATCCTGTATTAGGTTGGTTCGCACAAACGATCGATACTTCGTTACAGGAGGCCACTCCTTCAGTAAAATTACAACTTGCTTGTCTCTGGACCGGCAGGATCGTTACACATTTAATCGGTGAGAATAACTAATTTCAGAGCTTCAGTATTCTCATTGCAATTTATCATGCTATTTAAATTCACATTTAGTATTCAAACTAGCAGAAATGATCAATTATATTATATTTCATACAGCATGTAATATAATTATATATTTGATCTGTATCGCAGTTATTACATTATACTAGCATATTATTATATTATTTATCTAGTTTTTACTTATTTATATTTGTTCTTTATCCATTTTTTGTTCTCTTTTCAGAGCAGCCACTGACTGAATTTGTCGAAAAAGAGGTACCACCTCCAGTAGAGCAGCAAAGTACCTCTTCCCTGGGCGCCAATATTTTTCGGCGTGCCTTTCTGGAGGCTCGCACCAACAGAAACAACAGCACTAAGAATTATAGGAAGTTGGGTAGTCCGGACGCCACTAAGATAGCCTTGATCTGTTCACTATATCAAACTGCATTGCACACGCTCACGCAAATGAAAATCGAAATATTGACCGGTATGTCTTATAAATCATTGCGTACAATCGTACTTGCGAATGATGTTTTGACTAATGGTATGTACGCGCGCGAAAACAGGACTCTGCTACCAAGGCAAAATTCTTTATCACATGTGGTTATTTCTGACTACATTGGGACCGCACTGTGGACTAAAGGCATTTCTAGACCTCTTGGCTGCCAACACTAAATGCACGGCGCCCGAATTCCAGATGCTAATATTGTTCGCCGATTGTATGACGCATTATGTTACGTAAGTGATTGCGAAAATTTCTTTCCAAGAATTTGATTAGATGCTACTCTGCTCAGATTCATAAGAAATGCTGATCTTTCGATTTCTTAAATTTCAGCATTCTCGATGACATGGAGATGTATGAGCAGCAAGATCCTTTCAAGCTCACGGACTTCATCACTATGTCGTATTTCTTAAATCAATTCTTGTACAAAGCAGTTCTCTCTAATTTATTTGGTAAGATTTCTGGTCACAAATTTAATTTGATAAGTATTTTATTCAGCAAAAAAAGTTTCTAATGCAAACTAATGTGTTTAATTTAATTAAATTTAATATTTGAAAATTCTTCTTAATTATTAAAAGAAAGGTGGAAAGATTTTTACGATTAAAATGGGAAGACGCTATATGTTTCATGAGCAGACTTCAAAATTTTGGATGTTATTTTAGATGTGAAATCGGTATCTAGCAATCCCCTGTTTATATCGCTTTACATTCTCTTAATGGCGATCTATCGACGCGATTGTCGTAGAACGTTCTGCCCGGAAGGTCATTGGTTGGCTAAGTTAAGTATTTTAGCTTATTTTAAATATGTAACTTTTGTATGTGTCAATATAGTTTTTAAAAAATAATGGTAAAGAAATTTAATTGCATATCTTTTTCTTAAAATAGGAAGTGCGAGTGTCCGGTTTCTTGGCTGATTTGGAGAAGGGTCGACGTGGCGCGGCACTTTTACTCTCAAAAATGCCCCATGTCATCCCCCATTCCGAGCGAGTTGTATTATTTCGAAAGCACATAGCCGATGAGAAAGCGGTGATGGGTTTGACCGAGAGTGCTTGTAACAGTCCGCCGACCACGCTCATTGTTGTACACAGGTTTTTTTTGACAGATATTTACAGTATAAAAAACATTTTCAAAGATTAGAAGAACTCCAAAAAAATTTGGTCGAGTTTTTGTTGAAAATTATATACGTATAAAAAGAAATTGTTTTCTCAGTGTAAAAACGATTTTTCGCATACATTACGATTCTCTTCAATTACATTAAATAGCTTAATATATTGTTTTTTTATATTGCAGGACGCGTATAGTAGAAGATGGATACAGACAATTGGCTATGTTGCCATCACAAGCGTTGAAAGGCGTGATTAGGGTACGTTTCGTGAACGAGCAAGGTTTGGCCGAGGCCGGCATCGATCAAGACGGAGTCTTCAAGGAGTTCTTGGAAGAGACAATAAAGCGAGTATTTGATCCGTCCTTGAATTTGTTCAGAGCTACTAGCGAGAACCGGCTCTACCCGTCTCCTACATCTTTCATGCAGGACAATCACTTGCAACTCTTCGAGTTCGTCGGGCGAATGCTTGGTAAAGCAGTTTACGAGGTAAATTGTTTTTCTATAATATTGATTAGAGTGATCGTAATGTATGATATATTTCTGCGGATATTTATTAAAAATAATGAAATTTTAAATAAGCAATAAATCGATAATAAATATTGTTTTATAATTTATTTTAATTATTCATTTTATATATATATATTTGGAAATATTATCTATTGCTCATTTATAATTTTATTAAATTTTGACTAACCATGTCAGAGAAAGAAGGGCCAAGAAAAAAAAGATAATTTCAAATTATTTTTTTTTCTTTTTTACAATGATCGATCTCTCGTTTTTCAGGGCATTGTCGTAGATGTGCCTTTTGCGTCATTCTTTGTCTCGCAATTTTCCGGGCAAACGGGCGGCGCGTTGTACAGCTGGCTTGACGAGCTCGCCTCGCTGGATCGCGATCTCTACCGCAGTTTGACTTTGGTGAAACATTACAAGGGCGATATCCGACAACTGGAGTTGACGTTCTCGCTCGATGAGGACGTGCTCGGCAAACTGGTCACGCACGAGTTGATCCCTGGCGGACGCACTACCGCTGTAACTAATCAGAACAAAATTCAGTACATCCATCATATGGCGCATTACAGAATGTATCATCAGATCAAGGAGCAAACGACTGCCTTTATCAAAGGATTCCGCTCGATCATTAATCCAGAGTGGCTGTCATTGTTTTCAACGCCCGAGGTGAAGATTTAAAAATACATTTTCATTCATTTGTAGCACAATGTATAATTGCATTGTCGAAATTAAGAGAATTCAAATCTATGTGCAGTTCTTAATTTAAATGTAAATTGAATTTGTTTATAGTTGAATGTATAATGTTAATGATTAAATAATTATTTTTACATTATTTAAATGATTATTTGACAGAGTTAGAATTTAAACTCATATTTCAAGAGAAATGAAAGATGCTAAGAAAGCGACAAACGAAACAAATACATTATAAGTAATATGATATATATATATATATATATATATGTGTGTGTGTGT